>JBBPLP010000343.1:0-25975 GCA_038089875.1 Fistulinella prunicolor
GTCCTGGTATCCATATAGATGCCATCATGGCAAATGGGACACGAATGAACTGTAACGATATGGACGTCGAGCTCTGTCTGAGACGTATGAGGCTCGTGGCAAACGTCGCACTCAAAGACACGTTGGCATTTCGTAGGTGCGCGGGCCTCTACCCGGGGTTCCGCGGAGAATCGGCGGGAGCTCGGCTTTGGGCTCGACTTCGGAGAAGCGGGATGAATTAAATCCATGTGCTGACGTCCAAGTGAATTGAGAGTCTCTTAACTCCAAATTACGTGACTTACCGCGCGTAGTGTGTTATCATCTTCAAAACCGAGACGGCAGGCGGCACAGACCGGATGGTCATTATCTGCGGCTGCGAATTGAAGCTTGTGCTCCTCCTCTGTCCGGTACCGCGTCCCGCACCTCTTGCATAGAATAGGATGAGAGTGTTCGACCATGTGGTCAGATAAAGTCTGGGCATCTCTTAAAATGCCGTCCTGGCATAAGGCACACGAATGGACGGTGTCGACGTGTTCTTCGAGCGCAGCCGTCGAGGGACAGATAAGGTGGCAAATAACGCACTCCGCTCCGGCAGGATGTTTCGCAGCCATGTGGGCTTGCAAGCCCGCTTGACCTTTACATTCTTTCTTGCAAAGATCGCAAACAACGGATCCTTTACCATGCGAGACATTCTTGTTGCTCACAGACTGAGAGCTCGCCGGACGAGTGATAGCTGGACTGAGGCTCCTATGGGCGGGGAGGATAGCGTCAGATGCGAGCTCCGCCTGACGGCCGCTAAGTTGAGTGTTTTGATGCGCTTGCTTGAAGTGGTCATTCCACTCCATGAGGGAGGAAAACAGATGACTGCACTTTGAGCATGTAATTTTCCCATGAGAAGACCGATGGGTTTCTAGCTCTGCAAAAGAGCTGAAGTCTGCTTGGCATTCGTTGCAGCGATGTGTAACACGCTGTTCGGCCACCTGCAATTTGCTGGTGGTCGCATTGCCGTAAACGGCAGCAGAAGATGCAGGGACTCTGCTAGTCTCTGATTGGTGAACAAGGTCGTCGGAGGCCGAGAGTTTTTGGGAGGCTACCGAACGAGGAGGATAGTGTTGTTTAGCCCTCTGGTGGTCAGACAAACCACTTGGAGTAGTGAACCTCTTGTTGCAGATGCAACATTGGGTGGCAGAGGCAAGTTGACGAGGAGGTTGTCCTGTGGGTCTGAGAGGCGCTTTCAAATGCACCTGTGACATGTGCTTGAGGGGTAGGAAGTCAGACTAAGATGCCCCTAATGAGCAAGGAACGAGCTCACAGTCGTCAATTCGCCGATTTCAATGAATGAAGGTTGGTTGCCAGTCGGGCAAAGTAGGCAAGTGGGCATAGTTTGTGAGATCGAAGTGTCTGTGATGCAGGTCCAGTCTTATAAGAGACCGTTGCCCCAATACACGACTTCGCCGCGTGTTCGAAATGGCTGCTCACCTCACTTCGCCAACTGATCCAGATGCGGGTTTGTGTGTCCAGACGCCATAGCCTACAGCATTGCCTTTCCAATGCGTAGAAGTGTAGACATTCCTTCGTCGTCAACTTGGCCAAGCAGCAATTGAGATCTTGGTGTTCAGCATCTTTGCGTTCAAGCTGGAGGAGGTGAGAATCGCCCGGGCCTTGAATGAAATAGGCTTGTGAACAGTGGAGCTCCGTGACGAATTTCGATTTCCTAGTCCCAGTGATAGCTGACGACGGACGGGCCACGATCAACGGCGACACGTTGAAAACGCCTATTAAACATCCTCCGGGGTTGGCGTGCTCCACTCTGCGATCGCTGGTCCTCCGAATGAGCCTGACAGCTGGTCGCAACGTTCGAAGATCGATACATCAAGCTGAAGCTCCTTCAACGATTGAACAAGTACTTCGGACGAACTGTTTGGAATTCGAAGTTGCCAGCCAACAAAGGTCAAGCTTTCAAGTCTGCACCGCACGATTACTTTTCCTAATCGAACCTAGACTCGCAATTTTGACTCAACTTTTTCAGGTCTCCGTTGAACGAGTTGTCTGGGACGCAGTGTTTGTTCTGATTCATGCGGCTGACCCGGCCATATCCTCCTAGTCGGACATTCCCTGTGACCTGCCATGCCCTCACCGACTTCTATCGACCGACCATCAGCAGGCAGGAGTGATCCCCTGGAGGCCGTGCAGACGAGAAGCATGCTCCATGCAGTGACACCTGAACATGAACAGGCATCTGAGATCTAGGTTCGTTGTTTCGTTCGGATACCCGAGTGCGACACGCGATCTTTCACTCTATCTCAAGTTCCTGTCCTCTTGGGGTGTCACATCCCCTTTACCCCATACTACTTGCGAGATGTTGCAAGAGATAGCCAATCTCGTCCTCCACGATATCTGCATCTGTGTCTAATTTTGCCTTCAGCCGGTTGCTCGACACGATGCAGTGGCTGTTCCGACTTTAAGTTCGCTAGGTGACCTGTCTTCGCAAAGCCCATCTTGATGCAGGAATGTGCGTAAAGACGAGCTTTGTGTCCGACTGGTATGCAAGAGTGGCATAGTAAGAACGTGACTAGCATCCCCATTGCGCCTCCGTTAACTTTGTACTCGCTCCCCTTTTGCTCCAGGACGGTCACGTGCAATTGCCAGCTTTAGGTTTTTTCAATCACAAACGGACGAGAACGTTATGATATTGTCTAAGCGTTCACTAATGCCAGCTAGCTGAACCCAACGATGTCTTATGCAGACTGGGCTATGACAGATGTCAAGATATTCAAATTCGATAGAGGTGCTAGGGCTTCCTTATTTGGTCTGTACGCCGTGCGTAAGGGAAGGCGAAGTCTTTCCTATTCACTCGTCATGGGAGAGCCCCTTGTTTTCACGTGGAGATAATAATCGGAACGTGAGGCTTGAAGCTTGAATTTCAACCATCCGAGCAGTGTGATCAATCCATTCGAGAATAAAGATATGTTAAAAGTGTTACATATTTAGCAGATGGTACAATAATCGTACACTCGCGTTCCACTTGGGAGATCGCAACTATAGGCTGCTATCGTCCCATTTGTTGCGTTCATTAGTCGAGGAAGAATTGGTAGGCAGCTCGCCATGCCTTGTTTCCACCTCGCTCGATGACATCCTGGGGAGAGGACACGTTAGTAAGCCTCATCCGAGATTCGTGGAAGGTCGATGTTTACCCCATGACAGGGGATTATCCGGTCAAAGTCCCAGGCAGCCACTGTCTTTGCGTCGCGTCTCATCGCTCTAGTTATATCAAGTCAAGACTTGACAAGGGAGACACAAAATCAAACCTACTCAACGTCAAGGCTCACACCTTGAATGAGTTTCTGTTGAGCCCATGAATCCGGCTTCAAAGTTGCCTGAAGGATCCATCTAGAAGATTTCGAGTACTATAGACGGAATGGTTAAATTTGATCACTTGACGAACGGACTCGTTCTCTCACTTGTTCAGTCGCTGGTAAATTGAACAGCAGGTCTGCTTGAATCAGCGACTTGGAGGGGGCGTGAAGGAATGCAACGTCCTTATTTTTGAAGCCAGGAAAGTAACTAAAGCGTGCTCTTTGAGTCTGTGATAAGCAACCTGCTTTTCCATGGTAGACGTACCAATGCTTGATCTTTGGGAAACAGAGTTAACCGTGAAAAGGCCAGAGATGCAACAAATTTACTGACATCGTCTTCGAACCCATACTGCGTGCCTGGTGGATCGCGACCCCAAACTGCCAATACAAATATCAAATGTCATTTACGTCGCCGCACCAGCCATGACTCCTCGTCGAGGTAAAGACTCACGTCCGTCAAACGGGAACGACTTTTCACTCATTCTCTGGATCGTATCTTCCACTCCAATGACCTTGGCGTCAGGGTACGCCATCTTGAACTCCAACAGATAAAGATGGTGGGTAGTATCCGCATTGATGATGTACCTGGGTACATGCGTAAGAAAAGAGGAGAGTAAAGGGATGATTCGCGAAAACGACGCACTTGACTGGACCGAGCTCGTTGATCTTGCTTTTCGTTTCGGGGTCAAGAGGCGTCGAGGCGAGCACCCAGACGCCTCCGTCTCTGAGTTTGACGGCGGTCGATCTACCGCCGATAGGAAGTACGCCAAATCTAGCGAACGGACTAGAGAAAAGATAAATTGGTAGGTTGGTCCGTTTTGTGCAGAACAAACCGGGAGAATGTCCAGACGTCTTTGGTAACCTGTTTGTGACTGCATGGTAGCGCAAGAAATTGGGAGTGGAGAAATTGTTACCTCGCGGATAATGGAATCTCCGACCATGCTCAGTGCTACTCTGGTGGTTTCTTGACTGGATAATTCACTGTAAGTCTTCTGGAATGGAGGTTTTGGTGAGGCGCAAGTACCTTGAGGTTGAGGGGAGGACTACACACGATGACAGTCAGGCAGCAATATGCAAAACGCGCGTGAAACGTGAATGATCGTACTATGTATCGTGTTTTTAATTACTACACTGTACAAACGTGTAATCCAACCCAAACAGCAGAATGTCCCAATACATCGATGGTATACTAGTCGAGTCCCCGTCCATTCGGGGCACTCTTGTAAAACGTAGGCGAATCAAAGATGAATGCATCGAGTTCCGAATCAGAGCCACTATCGTCCCCAGAGTCGTCTGAGTACTCATTTGGTTTGCCGATATGAAAGACGTCTCCAAATGGCGTCTGAGGTGCGTCGTTGGAGTTGTTCGTCGACCTTGCGATGATGGATGCCACGCGTTCCTCCAACTGCTGGCTTGGTACCAGGATCCGGGGCTGTGGTTTCGTGTTTTGGAAGAATTCGCTCAGCTCGTGGAGGTCCTGCACTAACACGCCGAGGTCTTCATCCAGTGCATCGGCGAACGACATGACCTGCGAGCGTGACTCTAAATCGATATATGACGGGCGCAGGGCACCAATGCACGTTTGCGCGACGGCCATCATATTGTTCCTGCAAATTGATCGCCGAGTCTTTACTCGAGGTATGCACCATCCCGAATCTTCAGGAACGCCAAAGATGTCTCCTTCCTCCACTGGTGTAGTATTGAGTGACGTATGCATGCTCATCCGGAGAACGTTGCGGGAATTTTGTCCCCCAGACACCTTCGTCGGCTCCTCAAGAACGTCAAGTGCCTGGGCAGCCAGGTCACCCTCGACAAGTCGAAGCAACGGCATGAGATGTTCAGTCGCAAGCGAGTGGTGCGTGTTTCGTGGGTCACGTTGCTGAAAGAACACCTTCAGCACTTGCATTGTGTGAATGCGCACCCAGTTCTCCTTATTCAGCACGAGGCCCAAAAGGAGTGTGGCAATATCCGACCATCGTGTTGCAAAATAATATTCCCGAAGCCCAGCGATAGACTGGCGAAGGAAGTCATCCTTGGTACGAAAACGATTCTTGACGAAGGAGGTCATGATGCGGGAGATGGTATCTCGTCCTTCTTGCGAAGCAAGGTTGGCGATGGAAGTGCAAAAATCGTCGAGGGCGATATCGCGATGGTCGCTGGACATGGCATGCAAACACCATGGAAGGGAGAGGGCGAAAAGGTCGCAGATTCGGCGTTCGGAGGGTTCAATGAGTCGGGAGTCCGAAATTCTAGTCAGGTGTCGAAGCGCCGCGAAGGTGTCGGCCATGGTAGTAGCCGAGCGTAACCCGCTCAGGAGGCATGTCTGCAAACTATACGTGCCGTTCCAAGACTCTGGACACTCAGCGAGTACTGATTCGACGAACTCCCCGTTGTCTAAATCCAGCTTGCCAAGTAACATGGTCAAGAGTTTGACAGCTGCAGCGAATTCCGGCTCAACAACTGTCATGAGACATGATGCTGTTGCCCAGAAGAGACGAGGTAGGAGGACGGGATTGAGATCGTCTGAAGCCACAGAGACCGTAAGTGTAGACACGATCGCCTCGGCAAAGTGATGGAGCTCAGTCTCATCATCTGTTATGGTAGAGCATAAGCGACTGAGTATATGCCCGAGGACGTCTTGAGAGAGGGGGACTTTCAGTAACCGAAAGACCTGAAGAGACCTTTTGGCGATGCTGCGGATGTGGCAATGTTCAACATAGGGTATCAATAAAGTGGCGAGATTCTTTGCCAGATCCGGGACGAATTGTCCGATGACGAACACGACCTGGTCAACGACATAGGTCATGCGAGGCATGACTACCCCCTCCGCATCACTTTCTGACCAAAAAAGGGAATCTCCCTGGCCCTCCATCGTGGTGATGATTGAGAGCAGAGTCGCCCGGGTAGGTTGCCCTGGCTTGTCAGTGGCTGATGGATATCGGGGTACACAAGCTCTCATGAGGTGAAATAGCATACGACGCGCAGCTAATCGTAGCATTGGGACCCTGTGATCTAGATGAGAGAGGACGGCCGAGAGGATAAGGGGTATTTGTTCGTGATGCGTCCACAGGCGTTCCAGCGAGACAGAGCCAATATACACCATTGCATACTGAGCGGAACCCAAAAGTTGGCGGGGCTGATCGTCCGCGAAAAGGACATCAAGATCTGACCACAGCTCGAGTTCCTCTGGAGTCGGTTGCTCCAGCCGGTGCTCGAATGTAGGCAACATCTTTTCTGGCACGCAAACGCTGCATAACTCCTGGAAGATCTGCACACCTGCCGCTGAACGAGACAAGCACGCGACAACCTCGGAGGTACACTTGACAAAGGCATTCGTAACAACCTTAAGGGACTCGTTGACCAGGAATGACACAACGGCCCGTCCGGCTAATGGGTCCGGTACCTCCACAAGACGAGCCCAAATCGCCGAGATTTGCTCGGGCTGTGCATCACTAAATCGCTTGGTAAGAGCGAGCAAGTGATACACAACCAAGCTGCCTTTCGGTGTCAAGGTCAGCTTCGACATGTCGGCCGCAGTAATCTCGAGGTTGGGTATCCAGTGTTCCAAGCCTTGTAACATAATATGACAAACTCTCTCGTTGCCATGGCGATGGATGCGCGATAGTAGTGTCGTGACCTCTGCAAGGATGTCGGAAGACTGCTCTGGGTGCTCCCCTGCGAGACATTCTCCAACTAGTCGATGAGCCTGAAGATAAACGCTTGGGGTATGATTGGCCACCATGGTTTCGAACTCGGCCATGGCAATGACGCCCGCGGACTGTTCATGAATTGCTACAAGGATGTCGAATGCGTGTCGTCGTATCGCGATGTCTCCGTGACAGAGGTTCGCTAACCCAATGCAGGTGACTTGCGCAAACGCGAACGAGTGGTTTGATGTGCTGCATACCACGTCCACGATAGTGTCGAAGAACGCCGCACTGCTCAATGTGACGGTGGCGGTATCACAAAACCCTCGGCGAAGAACGTCCGCTAGTAGATCTGCACCAGGATGAGGCAAAATGAGGAGTGACCGAAGTGCCTTTCTGGAAGGAAGATAACAGGTCAAATGTGTTAAATATATTCAACTTCCACGAGGAACAGAAAAACTTACTTGGCGCAATTTACAAGTAAGGCTTGCCCATCCTCAAACACAGCGTGAACTCTATCCAGAATCTGAGTGACCTCGAGAGGTTTAAGCGGATCTGAAATGAGACCTTCTGTTGGAGAGCTAAATTCAACAGCGTCGGTCGGATGATATGCCTTTTGCTATGGCACCCAGTTAGTAAAGTACACGATTCAGAATGAATGAGAACTTACACAAACGGATAACAACGCACCAACAGACGCGTGCGATAACAGTTTGGTCTCGTGCTGAAATCGCTCGCCAGCGTCCGACTCCGCCGCAGGGTCTTTGATGGCTGCGGCAGCAGCCCTTTGCATCAAGATGAGCCGTGTTTTGGCGGATTCGTTTTGTGGGCCATATTGACACCATTCTTCACACATTCGGTACAGAGAGAGATGAATGTTGAGAGGGATGCCGTCTACTTCAGGGAGATCCCCCAAACCATCGAAAAGGCGCTCAACCAACCCGCAAAAATAGCGCCGCAGCCGCTGTAAGGAGTAATTGTCGCGATTCTCGGGCGCGAGTAAGAATGCCTGCGTGTTCCTGACAAACTTGAATGCGTGGGATAGAGCATCTTGTTTGTTTGTCAACTTCAAAGAGTGGAGGTGTGGAGCGGTGAGGTAGTAGATCCGACCGACAGCTGAATGTAGACGGGCTTGTCGACGTGGGCGGATTCCAGTCGCAGGCGAACCTGGCTTGGTGCGACCTTCGTCGTAGAATTGACGAGAGGTGAAGAGATTGAGATCCTCCAAGAGCTGAGGATACCCTTCTACAGGAAATGCACTGATGGATAGCACGGCAGCATCGCGGAATGGTGTGTAGTCTACGTCCAAAAATGGCGTGAGGTGCTTGAATAGGTAGCGCGTCGTCGACATTCTTTCGCGCTCAAAGGTTGATTCCGAAGGTGCACGAGTGTGCTCGCGACCCGCCTGTGTCATCGCGGGCCGATAGTCCGACACCGCTGCGGTGGAACAGAGTGTTCTAGTCCAGATGTACCACTGGTCGACAAGAATCATATTCTCTTTTACCAGCCTATGCCCTTCTCGTTCTATCGAACGGAAGGGTTGCATGCGACCGCTGGAAGATATTCCAGCAAGTCGAAGCATCATCGGGTGATACCTTGATGTCGCAGCTTCAATGACAGCCCTACAGTTTGGTATGAGCTTGCCGCAGCTTGACATCGAAGCCCGCATGAATGCTGGATAAACGAAATGCCATATTGTGCGGTCTTTCTCTACGTTGCTGTCCGCGATTCGGAGAAGAACGTCTGGCTTGGCTGACCTTCTCCACTGCTGAAGACGGTCTAGCTCGGCGCGATCAAGTAGCTCGTCGAAACCCTGAAGTAAAAGACATTTCTTTGTGTCGTTCTCGAATAGTGATGAAAATAAGAAGGTAAAAGGGGTGGGATCATTGGCGGAGGCACCCTCAGGAGTAAGATCCTTGCACAGGGGAATGAGCGAGCGTATCAGCTTGACGCCAGCACAGCGGATGGCCATCACCTCGTACGAAAGGAGGAAAATTGCACCCAGTGCTATTTCCTCTGCTTGCCGAAGAATAACTTGTAAGTCGCTTCCAGCCAAACCCTGCTCTGACCTCTCGGAGAGCCCGGTAATCCATGTATCCACCACGCCAGTCCAGAGGTTCAACAATCTTGCACTTTCGAGGAGAATCCGATGACCAGTCCCCTCCCGTTCGACGCGCTTGGGGTCGAACAAAAACATAGCGAAGCATTTAAGCACCGTTGGCGCATATGTCGCGTCTTTCATGAATCTTCTCAAGGCCGCCCCGGAAACTTCGCCCACCCGCGGTTCCACATGCACGACCCCACGTAGTAACATATCAACTGCGTCGACAAGAGTGATCGACGAAGCATGTAGGCACCGCGGCCATGATTGATAGCACGTCTGTAAAATGCTGATGTGTGAAACTAGGTGGTTCGGATACGCGAAGACTCCTTCCGGATGCCGACGAACGACCAAGTTGTGGGATTCCTCGAAAGATGATGCACTGCCGGACGCAGAACGCGCTAGGGACCATTGTTCGTCAAAGACGGACATATGACCAACTGTCTTGAAGCAGGCTTGTGCAATGGTAGAGGTTGCCGCACCGAAACGGTCGACAAAGTCCTGAATCCCGGGTTTCGAGAGCACGGAAGCCGGGAGAACATCTGAAGAGGATGGGTAGTCGTCCCATGAAGGTATCGCCGAAAAGTCCGCGCTGGATGGCCATGTTGGCGTTGGCTCTTCGCGTTCGAGGCCATGTAACGTCAAGAGAGTGGCTTGCACCAAGATCCCAACACGCTCGGGAGCCAATGTACCATTCGCACTAGCGGACTCTTGCAGGTGTTCTATGCAGAAATCGCGGCCGTACTCGAAATAACGAGAGATAATGAAATGGACAACACAGACAAATGGTTCCAAGTGCTCTTCAGGCGGAAAGACGGATGGCCGGCCAGCAGGAAAGAAGTGTTTGAGAAGTCCATCCAGTTTTGATGTGCTGGTCGATGCAGGCTCTTGGCAACGGTAAAGATATGTCCAGATCAAGCGGACTATCCCATTTAGAACGGGAATGCGATACGGTTTGTCCTATAGAATGGGATGTGAACATGGGGAGTTCAGCAATCAAAATAACTCGAGACCCCACCTTCAGTTTACTCATTCCATACTCAAAACATGCCATCCAATTCTTGAGGAAAAACTGATGCGGTGCCACACATAGGGCTGTAACTGCCAGTGGATACGCGACATGCCAATACCGAGGCTTTGACATCATCTCCTTTGCACGAGGGAAAATCTTCTCTATCGCCTTCTCCCATTGTGGGTGGTTTACTTCTGCCTGAGCGGCCTGCAGAAATAAAATTATTTAGGCGTCACCCCACCAGGGGTTCATGTTCCCACCTTTCCGATAGGATGCAGCAACCGTGTGAGTGTCTCCGCAAAAGCGATCTTGAAACGTAGACCGTGTGCATTCTCAAATGATTTTGCCAAGGATTCCATGAATTCGGCACCCTCTTCAAATGCCTCTGGGGGCCAAACCTATCAATCACGTCAGACCCTCACGGTGAACCCCACGTCCTGTTAAAGACGTTTACGTATTCGAACTTACTTTGATTTGTACGTATCGCAAACCTTTTACTAGGTTTTCGAACTTCGTGTCCAAGTCCTTTGCGATTTGTCCATGCGCCACAGGGGCAAGCTCGTTGAGAAACCGATCTGTGACACTCAGGAATCTGTGGAAAGGTCAAAGGGAAAGAGATATCATCAGTAATAATCCGACGGGCGCGCATATATGCGTGCCTCGGCAAGGCAGGAACTCACCTCAAGCCAGCTAAGCAACCTAGAACACCTGCATACAGCTCTGCGCATAACTTGTAGTTGGGGTTCATGCTCGACAATGGTCGTCTAAACTGTTCAAAAATTGTCTCTTCCAGATTATATCCAATCGTTTCACTGAGCGCGTTCGCAGGAAGCATGGAGAGAACAGCAACCAGTGCCCTGCACATAACATATATTGCAGCGAGAGATCCGCGTTCAGATACCCGAGGGTGCCCAGATCGGTTGCTGGGAGATTCACGTATACCGCGACGCCAACGCATAATGGTGTCTATGACATTCTTGGCGCGTTTCTGTGCGATCTTGCCAAGGGATTGAAGAAGTTCATCGAACTGTGGGTCGAGGGCGGGGCCAAAGAAGTCAGTCAATATCGGCTCGTTGTCCTAAAGAACATGCGTGTCAATATAGCGAATATCCCAAAGCCAAAAAGTACGGGCGATATGCAAAGTATGCGGCCGCGTCATACAAAAAATGCTCACCGGACTTTCCCGCACAAATGCGTCAATCTTTGCCTCCGCGAGAGTAGCAAACCGAATGAAAACGGCATGCAACGCGTAATCCGCGGGACTTTTTGACGAACCGAATTCATCACTCTCGTCCTCTGAAACCATGGCGGGACTTTCGCTCCGAAGCGCGACCAACGATTCGGGGACACGCGGAACGGGAGGTGGTGAATTTGGCGGATGGCCAAAATTGAATGCGTGATTCGGGTTATGGCCAAATGGATGACCATGCCCGTGGTCGCTACCATTCTCCGAACCGAAAAACACTGAGCCAGAGTGGGAATGGTGCGAACGCGCTGTAGAATGGCCACGGGGGCGGGACGTAGACCGAGAGGGACGTGATTCACCAGGCGTGGGAGGACGCGGATGCTGATGCGGGGGACTGGCAGCGTTGCTCTGCTTCGATGTCACAGTGATAGAGTGAGCGAGCGACGACGTCGATCTGTTAAACGGGTTCTTCAGGATCGGGTATGCTTGATGGTGATCCAAGCTGGGGAGCGGAGGAACGTCGGTGCTATTCTTTAGACTAGACTTGAATGCATTTCGAATGGAGGCGAAGGACGGCTTTTTGCTGAATGGAGAAGGGCCAGTTCCGGTGGAGGTTGATGTAGAGGTGGTCGCAACTGACGACTGGGGAGCGTGCGCAAAGGGACGGCGTGGGGCGTGGTCAAGAAATGAGTCGTCGGAGGCGAGAGAATCGCCCCGAGTGTGCGCACTGAAGAAACTTCTTTCGGCGGCTATCGCGGTCGTTGGGGTGAGAATAGTCGGTGATTCGGGTCCAGATCCACTTCCAAAACCAAATGCACCGGAGCGACCAAACGGAACTGGGGTCGTTTGGAAGTCATCTTCGTCCAAGTCTACGCAATCAAGTGAGCAATTGAAATCTAGCACAATACCATAATTACCTGGAATCGTTATCTGTAGGCCCTCGGTGCCCATCGAAAGTGCGTGGTGGTAATTCCAGTTGGACGAGCTGGAACAATTGTTGAACTTGCGTAGACCCGTGAAAGGAAAAGCGTCGCTTTACACATCGTCCTTTTCTGTACATTTAACCCCTGTTTGTCACGCCGTCCAAACTTTATCACTGAGTTCAAGCCAGGGTCGCAAATTATGACGCATTTCATTTTGTACTACGACTTTTAGATCAAAGCTTCTCCATGACCTTTGCGCATCTCGAACAGAGATCATCTTCCTCACACCGCGTGAATGTCCAGCAGCGAGGACATTTATGCAAAGAGGCTGGTCGGATACGGAGGCCTATTTCAACATCCGAGCCTAATGGACTGCTCAATCCGCGCATGCGCTGACAATGACTTGACATACCTGGTATACCCAGTGAACCACTATACCCCCAAGCCTCAGCTGCAGAAACCGAGGTCGCGTCAGTCTTTTCCGTCAACGTCACATCAGAAACGATGAAGAGCGTCTTTAAAAAGTTTGCTGGTTACAGCCCATCGATTCAGCGCATCTGCTTTTCAACGAGATTGTCATGCTTACCTTCGCGCCTCAGCAGTTCCACAAGCTTCAGTCCTCTTGCGTCGGACGGCAGGGTAATCGTCACTTCGGCTTCCAAAGCACTCTTCAGATTCCTGACGGTAGTGTCAGCGTAAGCTGCGCATTGCAGGATATAATGGCATACTTGTCTCCCCGAGCCTTCTCCAAGAGCGATAGGACTGCATTGCGCACAGTCAACAAGCTGTTCATCTCCTTTTCGGCCAGAGGATCTTCCCATTCGGTACTCTAATTGACATGTTACTTGTGGTTCAATAGTGGTTGTAACCAGACATACTAGTGGTTCCCACTTATTCGTGAAGAAAGAGCGCCCGTAAGTTTCCGTCGCACGGTGTGCATGAATCTCTTCCGCAAGGTAGGGAAGCACGGGAGCTAGCACAGAGGCCATGCTCTGCAGTATCTGCTCGAGGGTATTGACGACCACTCTACGCTCGATACTGCGAACATCGTTGGCATACAAGATATCCTTGGTAATATCAAAGTATAGCGACGAAAGCGTGACATTGGCGAAGTTCGTCAAAGCACCCATCACTTGCACGTACTGTCAGTTTTGTGCGGTAGATGTGCATACGTGACAAACCTCGCGGGAAGTTATACGTCGCATAGCCCTCGAGGGCCGTCCTTTCTAGCTTGTACAACTCGTTCATAACATAACGCTCCGCCTGGTTCGAGGTAAGCCGCTTACGCATATCGAACTTGGAAATACGAACCAGGCCCAGGTCCTTCTTCTCCACACAGCGATGCGTTTCGCTGTCTTGCGAAGCTGTCAAACCGACATTCCCAAGCAAGAATCTAGTAGAATTTCGTATTTTCCTCAGGGATTCCGCAGCCTGTGCGAGCACGGTAGGACCAATGGACATATCACGCCAATACTCGACGGTTGCTGCCCAGAGGCGAAGGACATCCGCCCCATAAGGTGGTTCCTTCTTCTTGTCCTAAGCCTCATCAGTTTCACACGAAGACGGTCCACAGTAATACAGGAACCTACAGCACCACCGTTGATGACCGTCAGTGGACTGACAACATTACCGAGTGATTTGCTCATCTTCTTCCCCGTCTCGTCGAGCACCATACCATGCGTGATCAGCGTACCATAGGGACTCTCCGGGGTCGTGCTATCGTCAGCTGCGCCAATTGCAGTTAGCAGTTGACTCTGGAACCATCCCCGATGTTGATCGGACCCTTCGATACAAATATCTGCACGATGTTTCCTTCCATCCATCTCGGCCAGCATGGACCAACTTGTTCCACTGTCGAACCATACGTCCATCGTATCTGTACCCTTCCGCCATCCAGCCTCACCGAATTCGGCAGCTAGCTCAGGAGCAATGAAGTCACTGACAGGACCATCCCACCAGTAGCTAACCCCGTGCTTGTCCAGAACGTCCAGGATGTGAGAAAGAGAGGAAGAGCTGAGGACGGTGGTACCACTAGGAATATGGTGTAGTGATGGTATCGGAACACCCCAGACACGTTGGCGAGAGATGCACCATTCCGAGCGCGACCGGACAAATGTTGTGAGACGGTTCCGGGCTGAACAACAATGTCAACCACCAATACCGGAGATTTATCAAGTCCGCGTACAAGCTTGGGGGAAGAATGTCACTTCCTCGAGCGCAGTCAACGCCTTTTCTTTTATATTATCCAAGTTCGCAAACCACTGTGACGTCGCTCTGTGAAAACCAGAAATAGTCAGCACGAGGGTTCTGTGTGATTAGTTTCATACTAGGAATCTCACGTTACGATGACAGGCTCGTTCGTCTTCCAATCATAAGGGTATCTGTGTTTGATCCTCTCGACAGCGAGCAGCGCTCCACAACTTTCTAGTATCTTCACGATGGCTTTGGATCCACCTTTCAGCATGTCTAAACCCACAAGTCCTTCGCCTCCCGACTCTGGGGGAACGATGTCCACGACGCGCTGCGAGAATCTACCCTCCCCATCCACGTGACACAGCATGCCAGAGTCGAGAAGGCCCTGCGAACGGAAAGCAAGATAGTCTTCCGCACCATGGGCTGGCGCACAGTGCACTAGCCCAGTTCCAGATTCAGAAGTAACATGTGCTGCCGGAACGATAGTTAGACCTGGAGAATTGGATGAAACTTCTTGATGTGTCAGAGGGGCAAAAATGCCTCGATAGCGCAGACCAACAAGTGCCGACCCTGGTAGCTCCGCTATTACTTCAACCTCTTCACGTGGGCCAAGAATATGTGCGAGTGCCGAGAGTCGATCCTTGACAACGACAAAAAGCCCGGACTGTCGTGGACTCCGCACAATGGTATAAACGAGATCTGGGTGTACTGCAATACCCTGATCGTTTCAAGAAGCTGAGGTCACAACGAAGCACATCGTATTGCGATTCCCACGACGCACCATATTAGCACTGAGGGTCCAAGGTGTGGTTGTCCAAACCAGCAGATGAATTGTTTCCTTTCCCGTTCCTTGCGTTATCTTGCTCGATTCGGTACCCTCAATGATATCAGAATGGGAAGAATCAAGTTGGAATGTGACATAAACAGAATGGGAAACATGATCGTCCCTGTATACGAGCTCGGCTTCCGCCAACGCAGAGCGCGAGGAGGGTGAGAAATAGACAGGTCGATAGTCTCTGTAAATAAGACCTAGAAAACAGGGGTCGTCAGTAAGCCAACAGGCTGTTATACGGCGGAAGTGAACGAACCTTTGGATACCATTTGCTGGAAAATACGAAGTTGTCGCATCTCGTACTGATGGTCTAGAAATCTCTCAGTAACGAATGACGCGATGATTCCCCTAAAAAAGACGTTACCAAGTGTACGATAAGTCGACTCCTTGCTCCAATCTGCCATAATACCAAACTTTTCAAATTCTTCTCGTTGGACCTCCATCTCACGCTCCGCGGTTTTCCTCGCTGCATCACGAATAGCAGATGCAGGGAGCGAATGTGGATCCTCCTATGCAAAACAAAGAAACGGTTAACATGACTGTCCTTTGGGTACTGCTTACGAGCTTTGAAACAGGCCATACCTTGAAATCTTGCAGAGCTTTGTTCTCTATAGGCAAACCATGACAATCCCACCCAGGAAAATAACTATTCAAGTTAATTCTTATTCGTTTCCTGGTATGATGCGCGTTTTCACTGACTGGACACGGTGACCAATGGAGACATAATAGCGATTAATGATGTCTTTGAGGATCTTGTTCAGGGCGTGGCCTGACCAGTTGGCATCAAGAGTGGGATACTGGATAGCTAGAATACTATACCGATGTGTAGATGACCGTTTGCATATGGCGGCCCATCATGCATCACAAAATACGGTCCTTTGGCATTCTGCGCCTAGGAAACGCGACCACGTCAAAGCAAGCCGCGTGAGATTGAGGACACTTGACGTACCTGCCATTGATAGAGCTCGTCACATGTTTTCCTTCTAAACAGTTCCTCCGACCTTGCATGGTTAGCCCAGAGGGGAAATGATGTTTTTGGGAGCAGTAGAGTTTTTGAAAACGCTTTCGGGTCGAGTTTGGAGGGTGTTAACGCAGAGGAGAGGTTCCGACGCGCAAGTCTGACATGTAACGCGTGTAGAACACTGGGCGATACACTCAGACTCATGGAATTATCAGGGTGCTGCAAAGTCTTAAATATAAATGAGTTCGAGTGCAAGCTGGATTCGGTTAATTTCAGCACGGTCACGTGCACTAACTCGAATGCGATAATTAACCCCTAAATCGAAATGATCTCGTTTGGAAAAACGCACTACTTCGAATTTCTGCAAGGTAAGTAGGTTTTTGAGTTCTGACGAAGGATCCAATTGCATGCTTTTTTTCAGTGTCACCGTCTTCGCGAAGTCCCATGGCGAGCTAGGGTATGTACTTTTGCTTAACGATTCAATTATTATCTCATAGGAGTTGCCAATAAAAGAAGATCGTCTTTCATTTCGCACATCCGAGTGGTGTGGACGCCGCATGTTCCGCCATCCAGTGTAAATGTATATATGGCAACCGCGTTAATCACCGTCGTCGTACGTGCCTATCACACTACATATGCAGTCCTCACGATAAGACATCGAAGAAGCTCTTATCACAGGAAGACCACCGCAACGTTGACGGCGCCGCCCAGTGTTCTTGACAATGTGACGTGTCGGAAAAGTTGATATCGAAGCTCAGATCGATAGTAATTCTATCGTACCAGCCTTGCTTCAGGGGGCCCGCCGAACTTCAAGTCAAGTGCCACGCGGCAAACATTTGACTTGATTACCCTGATCAAATCCCAGTTGCAGGGTACTTTGCAGGTGACCGTAGCGAGTGGTGCAACAGTGGCGCCCCCAATGATGATTTCATCAGTGGCAATCGGCGTGATGCAGTGATCTCTTAGCACGCCCACTGCCCTTTCGTCTTTGATCTCAACCTAGGACACGTCGAACCTCCGAGAGGCCACACTGACCTGAGGCGCTGGCACCGAAATGAAGAGTCCGAATGTAGAACAGCATGTCTAAGACTTGTTCATTTCCCATGGTCTAGCACAGGTGTCAGAGGTATCGACAACTCAGAGTGGCGGGCCCATCTTTCGGAACCTTTGGACTCTCGATTGGCATCGTGGTCATGACTATTCTCATGCTCAGCGAAGCGCCCCTACCACAGCAAGTTACATATACACGTAAACGCATCTCTACAGCCGCAGCACGAACGCTCGTCCTCTCACATCCATCTCATCCTCCCTTCTAGACCTCTCCCAACGAGATCGCATCACCAGTGGGAACCATGAACGTAGATCTGCGGTCAGACAAGGTGTCCCTGTTTGATTACAGACATACCGGTGTGGGGTGCCCAGATGAGCTCTGGCAGTTGTTTCGAAGGATGGCCTTCGAACCTGGCCAAGCGCCTTCCCCCAATTTCGCCTCTTTTGCAGATGAATGCCTGCTCTGCGCCCAGATCGTGGTGAATGAGCCCACCCCCGCCCAAGACAGCACAGGGGATACCCAAATTCCCCAAGCGATTCCCTTTCCAGAAGCGCGCGCAAACGGGTTATCGCCACCACCGACGACGTCAGCTTTCCATGCGTCTCTTTATGACACTCCCAAAAAAGACGGACTCATCTACCTGCACGCCGGTCCCGCCAATTTCTCAGCAGGTGAAGCCAACATTGGCGTTATCATGAAGGACAGCATGCGGGGTCGTGGCTATGCGCGGGAAGCTGTACAGCTCGTGCTTCGCTGGGCATTCCAGCAGTTCCAATTCCATCGTGTGCAAGCCGCGATCCTCGATACGCCGTTCAAAGACAGAGCTCTGCGGTTGTTCATCGGATCTGGATTCGCCTATGAAGGAACGAAACGGAGAGCGCTCTACCAGTCCGAGGGAGATGGCAGCGTAGGCGTATGGAAAGACGTGACGTACCTGGCCATGCTGGACACGGAGTGGGCGATGCGGGCGACGTGCAGGCCGGATCATCAGCTTCCGGAACGGCCCGTCATCTCAGCATGGGATGAGATGTTTGCGAGGCACGCGAGGGAGCGGGAGGAGTTGTTGCGTTGGGAAGAGAATCATGGAAGGGTGACGAGGTCATCGAGCACGGAAACATTGAAAGATCCCGCGAGAAATATGGCACCGGCCTGCCAGTGGGACCTGGCGTACCTCACAGATGTGTCGTCGATCGGCGGCGAGCCGTCCCTCAGCGGCTCGCCACCCTCGTCACCTCCCAACGTCGTCGTGACCTGGGAAGAAGACGCGCAGATGGCAGATGAAGGAGAGTCTGACGCAGACGAGCACCAACAAAGCTGGGAGGACGTCGTCGAGTCGACTCTCGCGAGACGACACAGACAGGGAAGGGGGGGTCCTCATCTGACGCTGTCGCCACTGGGGCGCTTGCTTGCTCTGCCATCGATTCCCTCGACCGCAATGTTATCCGAAGGAAACGTTCAATCGCCACTCACGATTCCATCCCCCTCTAGTGCTGAATCCACCCCACCATCCTCTCCCTCCCTCCCACCGTCCTCCACCCACAGTTCATGGGCAGACTCGGAGGACGAGGCCAATCGGCTACCCATCTCTCCTATAGACGTTTCTGTCAGATCCAGGATGCAACACCACCCTTATCTCTGTCACCGCACCAGCTCGGCGAGTTTGAGAAGGCGTCAGGCTCGAAGCCGCAGCGTGTCGTCGTCCAGCACCGACTCCTGGAACGATGCTCAGAGCAGCGTTGACGGCACCTGGGACCTGATCTCCAACACCTCCGACCAGAGTCGTCGCGGTCGCGAATAGACGGGCCTAGACGTGATCCATCTCGTCTCGTCTCGTGCGTTGCGATCGACTGGCAAAGACGGAACACGCACGCCGTCACTACTTCGTGATGGACATGGTCTAGAAGGCTTACATACGATTTGCGCGATTAGAGAGGCCCGGTTATGCACCATCGTCAGACACACATCCTCATACCCACGAAGGGAGCTCATCTTTTTTCTTTCTTTCTCGTCACCGCGTGTACACATAGACATGCCACATGCACCTCACGTTGTTTCTTTACAGCCATACCTGTGTACGATACCATTTCAAGTTAGCATACCACGCGCTCGATGTTTCCTTCTCCTATTAATTGTATTATCCATTACCCCGAAGGCATGGTGACGGTCTCGAGGCTCTAACCGCGGAAATAAAGTTGCGGGCCTCGGTGCCGGCGCCTCAAAGACTCGTTCAATAACGACATCCTCATGACATAATACCAAGGGCGACGCCGCCGCTCTGGCTTGATATAGCAGTTATCATGGGCGTCCCCGTCTCTCTCAGCAACAACGAATATGCATCACGTCGTCTGCTCCCGCGACAATAACCCCGGTAGGCCGTTTCAACTCTCAATTCGATCTCGCGATTATCCGTCTCTCACTATGACGATCGCGCGCACGTTTCAGTCTGAATGTTCAAATCAAAACCATCATGCCCATTTCATGTCCCAGGATCATTATCATCCCTCGGATGCTTTTTTTCGTTCCATCCAAGGAAACGCACGTAGGCGTTCCGAATCTTAAATCGTTGTCGGACGGACCCAGCCGCAGTTGATGAATCATGAGGATCACCTGGAGCGCACCGGATGAATTGAAATAGCTTCCTTGGCGGGACCGGTATGCATGCAAAAAGCCAGCGAACGCGATCATTCAACACCGCAGTAGTTTATAAATACACAGACGAGGACCGGGCCCCAAGCCTACACTGCCAGCCGGGTAACTAAAATTTCATCGGGGATGGGGCTGAGCGGAGGAACACAAACAAACGCGACGGCGAATAATGACTAGGTATCAACTAGTGGAATCATATGTAAGGTATAAGGCAAGAAAGGAGGGTGTGGGTCATCGATCAAAAATGCCTTTGAGGAATAAAGTACAGTACAGCAGCACATGGAGGACAGTCTAGATGGATTCCAAGTGTGGCCAACGGTCCGTAGGTAGATGCGTACCTGGAGGGCATCGATGTTCAGAAGTAGCGTGGTAACGGGTCGCCTATCACTATCCAATCCCGACTATCCGACGAGGGCACTCCTCTTGAGGTTTTCTCGCACGATCACATCTTGTACTGGAGCGCGCATATGGTCAGATTCCCGAACTTGCACTATGATGACGCGTGACGAACGCCACACCGCAATCTGTACGTACCATTCTGTAATATCAACGAAGTTGATTGCGTGTCCTGAAAGACCCAATCAGATCAGAGTCACCCCAAAGGAGACATTCATTCGCACCGTAACGGAGGTAAAATGACAATAGAACGGCCGATCACCCGCATGCTCCCTCATCAATCCAGCGAACTTTTTCTTCAGATCTGTGGATGACATAGCATGCATCAGTACTACCGAGAAGACGGCAATTAAGAGTAAAACTCACATGTACTCGCACTCTCAAAATCGTTTGGTCTGTTACCATAGCTGGTAATATAATCACCCAAGCGAATGCCCGATTCAAGTTTCGCCCGCAAAATGTCACATTTGTTGAGGAAGAGCACTAAATCCGTCTTCTTCAAGAGCGGGTTTGCGACGATATTCTTCCAGAGGATGAAGGAGTCGGCCTACACATGTTCAGCTCAGGAACTGGCAGCCAGCATGCAGGGTGAACTGACCAGCCTATTCACGGACGGGTCCTCTTGAAGGACCTGGTCAAAACAACTTATGGGAGCCAAGAAGATGATGGCGTTCATATCGTCGAAATAGGGCGCCCACGCCGCTAACGAATGATGACACTCTTTTCATCAGAAATCAAGGGAACGCCATACCTCTCTGCGAGATCGAGGCAAGAAATTGAGCAATAAAGCCGACAGATGATCTAAAGCGGTACTTACAAGAGATCTTTGACCGCCGACATCAAACACACGCCAATCACTGCTCATGGGCGTCCCGAGGTGCCCTGAGACCCTGTAAACATCTGCAATGGCTGTAGCGAGGGCTGACACACCAGTCTTGACTTGGAAACGGTGTTCAGAAACTCCGAGTGTCTTCAAACGAGCACGAAGGATATCATCTATTGCAAGGGGTAAGCCCGATAAGAGGGTATATCCAGGAAAAGAAGGCCGATCATACCATCTGTTGGTATATACTTGGGCGACGCCACTCGATTCAGTGCATCCAAGAAACTGCATGCGACACGTGTGGCGTTAACGGCAAACGTCGAGATAAAACTATGTGACGCACAATCCAGCCATCTCTTCCGGTCGCATCTTTTCTATTTCCATGAGTTTTCTGACGGTAGGGTCTCCCCAAAGCTTTATCATATCTTCGGAACAAGCGTGCAAGATGACTCCAGGATCATCTGGATCCGACCAGTTAATGAGGTCCATGCTATCGCAGCTGTCTCGGTTCGAATTGCGCAATAGACGATTAAAAGTGTTCTTCCAACCCGTGTTCGAGTTGACGCTGATTTCGTGTTGGGACGGGGGAGCGGTCAAGTTGGGTCGAGACAAACCCTCGATCTGATCTGGAGGGAGCAATCGGCGGACCAAAGCGGCTTCTACCTGGATGAGGGGAGCGAGCCGCATCTTGAGCTTGAGCAGCTCGGGCGTGAGCAAGGGGTATTCTTTTGGTACTGGGCTCGTCGGTGAGGAGGGGGAGGACAACGAGGACGTGGAGGCATGTCCGCTCGAGACTGGCGTGGGTGGAGACACGCCGTTGGCGGCTGCGTGGGCTTGTGCGATGAGGTCCAGAATCGCATGGATAGACTGGACGACGTTGAGCTGGATGACGGCACGCCACGAGGCTTTTTCGGCACGAAAGGCCTGATGCACAACGAAAGATAGATAGGTGGATGTGATTCGCCGAAAGAAGCTAAGCTGACCTTGGGAGAGTGCATGAGCTGGAAATCTAAGCGTGCTTCGCTATCAGTCATGTCACGACGGCCATTGGCTGTCACTTACTCTTGAGCGTGGTGGATTTTCCTACGGAGAAGGGGACGCTCAGCGGGGATAACCAGACGACGAGGCACCGACGTACCAGATTCGCTCTGACCTGCCAGAGCAGAGGGGGGAGCGGTTGTAGAGCAGAGGGCGGGGGGAGGGGAAGGAGAGACGCACCGAGCAGGAGTATTTTGACGGGGCGGGGGTTCTTTTTGTCGGCGATGCGCTGGCGGTTCAGCTCTTCGTCGATTGCATCAGAGACCCGCTTTGCTTCCTGTTCTGCTGCTGTTCGGAGCTCTCTCTCCGCGGGCGTCTCGTTTGGAGGGGGTGCGATGGCACGGGTGAGAGGGTCTTCGTCCGGCACCTTTCGGCGTCCGGTGGGCATGTCGCTGCTAGGTAGATGGTGGAGAGAGAGAGAGAGGAGAAGAGGCTCTTGATCAAGTGCTCCACCCAGGAGGACTAATAATACTATCGAAAGCAGTGCGTGCCTATCCCCACGCTTCGGGTGGTCCCATCGCAACGTCGAGTTTGTCCATTCTCTGCCGTGGCGCTGAGAGTGCTTCACGTTACATTCACGGCAATCACTCAATACATATTCGACGGCACTCTGAAACGCCTTCATCTACCGTCCTCCATCCATCCTGGATACACGCACAACTCCGTATAACCTCAACTTGCAGATCGGGCTCGCAACGCATCGCCGTCCCTCCGATCGATGCATCAACCACCGGACCTTCTCTTCACTCGTCCCCCCCGCAGACCTTGTATGGTCTGTCACGAGAACTCGTTCCTGTCGCGGGGTAAGAGCCTACCGACTTCAGTCAACTTGCACCCCTGCACAATTGACCCTTCCGAGCCCCTCCCCCTCGAGACCGTTGCTCATCGATCGCCACCGGTATGCTCGGTGGGTCGGCTGTCTGGACCTGCGGCAATGCCTTTTGCGTACAAAGTGACGTTGCTATCAGTGGTTCCCTGACGAGTACCGTCGGTCGCCTCCCTTCATTTATCTTTGAAGTCGTACCTCACCCCTGCAAACTCATATATGCAATCCTAATCACGACAGTTTGGCAGGCATGGCACAACTTAGTTTTAGCGCAGGAACTGCCAACCCTGGATGCCTCCTTTCGCTATATAGCCACTCTCCGATCACAGCGAGACTCGGGTTGTGACTAGCTTGCCATGGGAATTTTTGTGGTGTTCCCATCTTCGCAGATGTGAGTTCGTCCCAGAGCGTTGGTAACTTTTAGAAGGGCCTCTTGATCCACGGTGTACTCTTTGGTTCATGCCGTGGAGACAACTTGGCAGCCCTTGATATATTTGCAACGCCATGTCACAGGCCTTTGACCATATCGGCAAAATAACGAGGTCCATGTCATCTACAATGTTTGAATCTGCACTCCTACCATACATCAATGAACGGCATAACGAGGCATTCGAGAGCGTGTGCGGATCGTAGCAACCAACAACGGTATACTAGTAGAGCACCGTGCCGGGCGCATATATTACTTGCTATGTTAAAAACTCTATCCGTGAACCTGGCCTGTCACACATTGACGTGTGCCAGCTAACCCATGAGACCCCCATCAGAAAATGCAGCTGAACTGTATCCACTGGTGCCAAGTTCGTTATAACGTGCAATGCGGAGGCGCTGGCTTGGCGGGATCGTTTTATCTTCAAGACCATGCGGGGAACCCCCATGCAGAACACCGACTCGCTTCATGGCAAGTAGCTACAAAAGACCTCAGTACATATAAATGACTCATTAGAGGTGCCAAAACCTACGTTGTGCGCAGCATTGCTGTGGTCGTACACTCCACCGAAAAAGGCAGTGGTGGCGTCTTTACCAATGTTCTTCGTCAAAAGATGCCGGCCACCTGGATGCTCGTCAAGGAAGTCGGATACATCATGGATAAAACCAGCAACACAGATCAAAGGTCGTGTCTTGGCCTGAGTTTGGTCTAGATACAAGGAGTCAATGAAAATAGACGCGCCTCCATGCTCGTCACTCACAGCTTTCCCAATTAATGACCGGAAGGTGGCTATTGTCCGACGGCCAAGAAAGCTTTTCCTGGGTTTCGCGCAGACGCTTCAGTTGCATGGTGAGCTGGCCTTTACGGACCTCATTGTCTGGGAATGTCTAAAGAATAGGTAAATGCACAGTTAAACAAGTCTGGCCAAAAAAATCGCACCTTCAAGTGCGAAGCAAGTCCTAATTGTTGGCAAACCCAGATAAACCACTTGGTAGGGTCGTATTGGTACCACCTGATCGCGTTGCGGTAGTCCATGGGAAATTGGTGATGGAAGTTGTGGTAACCCTCTCCAATGGTGACCAAAGCAGTGACCAAATGATCGCGTGGTGTGTGTTTATCATCGAAAGGCGTCTCGCCTAGCCAATGAGCAAGAGAGTTGACGCAAAATGTAGACTAAGAAGGTATGAGCGGACAAATTTCAACCTGTTCCAAACACTTACATGATGAACGAATACCAATCTTAACAAGGCGGCGTATACGTAACCACCCTTCCAGTCGCCCCATCCGAGTCCGGCAACGACGGTCGGGAAAAGGATACCCATGATGAATACCAATTTGAGATAATGGCGATGTTGCCACTTGATAACATCATTCTTTGAAAGGTCACTGATGTCCGCTACACCAGGTTTACGGCGGGGCTTCAGAAGCATCCAACCAATATGAGACCAGAACAGGCCTTTGTGGGCGTTGTAAGGGTCGAGGTCGGTATCGGTATACCGGTGGTGAGCGCGGTGACCACGAGCCCACCACCTGATAGAGCCCTCAACAGCACCAGCACCGAGAACAGCAAGAGCATATTGTAACGGCCTGGATGCATTATACGAACGATGCGCCCAAAGACGGTGGTAGCCAGCCGTTATGCCTAAGAAAGACAATGTCAACAATGCCCAGGATGCAAAATGTAAGTGAACGACACGAACCTAGACCTGTCATGTAGTAATATATGACAGACCAGACAGCGGTCTCCCATCTGAGGCGGGTAAAGCACGCGCCAGCGAGCCCCAACAACGGAGTGAATCCAAGAATGATGACATGAAGCCAGTTGAGGTTGTCCCAGAGGTTGTCCCATGTCACTGGGGGCAACGCCTTTTGGTGCTTGAGCGTGTAGGACACGTAGTTGTCTGGAATGTTGGCGTCGGCAGGTAAATGTTCTGGGTCTTCAACGAACTGTGCCGGGTCGACGGACTTGAGGACTGCGTCAGCCTTGGGTAAGATGGACGGAGTAGTCGTCGCCATGTCCAGCGGTGATGAGTGTGCTGGAGGGACCGATGACATGAAGAAAAGAAGTTGGTCGACAAAGAAAACGTTTCTTCTTTGCCGGGTTTTATGTGGCGTAAATTCTTTGGGGTTGCCAAGATTGGATCGATTACCTACGCAAGACTCCGTCATCACTACGAATTGTACCTACAGCACATTCTTCTGTTCGCCTCTGAGTCTTTTCTAAATCGTGTCGAAACCGATAATCAGCCGCTGCCTTACCAGACTCATCATATTGCTCCACTGCACCCAAAAGAATGAGAATTCGAAGACAGGCTGCTGCGCATGTCGTGAAACCATTGGGGACACATCCCAATGCGCATACCTGTCCGTCGTTCTCGCCCGACAGGCATACGAATTTTTATCCGCGAGACTTTTTACCCACCGGATGCCGGGTCAGCGCTTGCCGCTCCAAGTTATTTTAACCAGCGTCTAAAACTCCTTTAGAGTGCGACTGGTCGCGCTTGCAAACATCCCAAGTACATGCATAGTGATACTTGGGCGACACCGCTGGGGCTTATCGATTACTCGCAATGTTTGA
>JBBPLP010000344.1:0-25951 GCA_038089875.1 Fistulinella prunicolor
GCCTCGTCTCTCAAGAATAATCCACCTGATTCACCTTCCACCATCGAGAAACCCCCTCCTGAACCCCGAAAACCCATGACGATAAAGATACCCAAATATGTCTACTTCATCATCTGGTACAATTTATACAGGTAAATCCATATCTAAATTTTCACCCGGTGCTCACTTATGTTGCCATACAGGCGGTTTTTCACAGTTGTCATCACACTCAACTTTATTGCCTTGGGCTTCACTGCGGCTGGCCTCTGGCCATACGCTAAGAAGTATCCTGGCGCTCTGGTTGTGGGAAATCTGAATTTCGCTGTACTCATGCGAAACGAGATCTTCGCTCGTCTGTTATACTTGTTGGTCAACACTTTATTTGCCAAGTGGACTCCTCTCTGGTTCCGTCTGAGTTGCACCTCCACCCTCCAGGTACGTGGTATCGTTGAGGGCCCGAGGCATAAATTGATGTCTTATCACCAG
The DNA here is from genome assembly GCA_038089875.1 of Fistulinella prunicolor. Classification (NCBI taxonomy): domain Eukaryota; kingdom Fungi; phylum Basidiomycota; class Agaricomycetes; order Boletales; family Boletaceae; genus Fistulinella; species Fistulinella prunicolor. The sequence continues at coordinate 466 of JBBPLP010000344.1, forward strand.
CATCTCGGCGGTATTCACAGCTCTTGCGCTATCTCTGGTGTCGCCTGGCTCATTTTGATGCTCGTCAACCAATTCAAGGTCAAGTATGCCTACAACGACTCGCTGCTAGCCTTCGGGGTTCTTACCTGCATCGCGTTACTTGTCACCATTATTGCTGGTTTACCTTGGATCCGTAATACACACCACAAGTTTGTGGCTTGGGGTCATTCATTTACCGTGATTAACATATAATCATGCAGTGCCTTCGAGAGGAACCACCGATTCTTCGGGTGGTTCTCTCTCCTGACAACTTGGATATTCACAATTCTGACCAGTACTTATGATAATTGGGACCACAGCAGTGTTCATGTCATCCGTCAGCAAGCGTTCTGGTATGCCATGAGCATGACCTTCTTGTTTGTCTCATCCTTATAAATGACGTGCTCACCCGCCCTGAATGTACCTCCATAGAACTGTCCTTCCTTGGGCTTGTACTCGAAATGTTCGAGTTGACATAGAATTCGTGAGGGAATTCATTTCGTGGGTCGTATTCCCGCATTGACCATATCTACTAGCCATCTGCAAAAGTCGCGGTCCTTCGCTTTGAGCGGGGTATGCAGCAGGGTTTACTTGCGCGCATCAGCCGTTCCATGGTAAAGGAATACCATGCTTTTGGTATTATCTCGTATGTGTACTCACTTTGAAATGTCCTCTCTATGTACTGAATGCCTCGCAGTGAGGGAACGCATGCCAGATATCATTACTTAATTTGTGGTGTGCAAGGTAGGCTCGCTCATGCCAATTCCAAATCCCATGGATTCTCGTTTACACATTTCCTAGGCGATTTTACCAAAAGTCTCGTCGATGATCCTCCAAAGAGAATCTGGACACGTCAGCTCAAGGTAAGCTCGACATGGTCGTGACAGTACTACTTTGAATTCTCACGACGAGTCCAGTTTGCTGGTGTCTCCAACACTTCAATGCTGTACAAGCGCGGGATTCGTATTTGCACTGGAACGGGCCTTGGATCCGCCCTCTCAACATGTATCCAATCACCCGACTGGTGGGAAGGTATTCATTTTGATGACCAGGGCCTTTATGTATTACTTCTCGCAGGTACCTTATCTGGATTGGTATGTCAAACATGGTGAGGACTCCCATTTAGGGTAACGCCGACTATCAGGCTCCGACCAGGAGAAGACGTTTGGCCCCACCATTAGTAGGCTTATTCACCAGCACATCGGGCCTGAGCGTCTGTTCCTGTGGGACAGTAAGAAGCGTGGTGGTCGCCCAGAAACGATGAAGATATTGAAAGAAGCTTACGAGTACTGGCAAGCAGAAGGTAGACAGTTCTCAGCTTTCTTCGGAAGTTTTGGGCTCACCGATGTTAACACACCCACAGTCGTATTCATCACGTCAAACTATGCGGGAAACTTTGAGATGCAACATGGTTGCAAGGCTCTCGGAATTCCTGCCTTTGGCACTCTTTGGGATTTCGTAAGTCCTGTTGATCATTCTGCTTGGGATGCAAAAAAAAAATCCCGTTCTCTCAGTGATACCTCACCTCCGATCAATATCTTTTACCTCAGGAGTGTCGGGAGTGTTGGTTTCCATGTACATCATCAAGTCGTTTTTATTCATTTTCAGAATCAGGAAACTTGCAGGATGCTCTGTTGCATGATTCTAAATAAATATTACTGAGAAAGGTCAAGTATGCTGGCATGCGGTCAGGCGACAGTTTGTAGATCTCATCGCAAATTAACCGTGACACGGTATTCTTCTGCGGCCTGACTCACTTTTTATGTGGTACGAGTCGTTCGTAAGCCTGCATTTTTTCACCTTTCCATGGGAGCAAGTCGACAGCACCATGCATCATTGTTTACCGATCTCTGAGATTCTGCCAAGAGTCACCTTCGGGTTCGTTAAATATTTTCAAGATGACGATGACGATGACCGGTTTAAATTTACAAGTCTTACTTCTTTGGCAAGAACATGCCGTCTGTTCAGTTCACCTGCACTTGAGATATCCTTTGCCATACAGTTTTGACCCCCTAATCAAAGTTTTCCCCGTTGTGCGTCCTTCTCCACGGAATCGCGATGAGTTGTCCATTGGGCGAGAATTTCACCGTCGCCAAGTCGTTTTCATGTCTCCAGGGACCGAGGAGTTGTTTTCCCGTCGAGATTGACCAGACACGAACAGTCTTGTCATCTGATCCGCTTGCCACCCATTTCCCGTATGATGAGAGGGAGTCGTGACCGCGTACACCGATCCGCTGTGTCTCTTGAATGTAATTGCCTTTTCGCCCGTCTCTGCGCTTCACACTATCACCGAGCCACTCTCCGTCCCACTCACGAGCCAATTTCCATCCCTCGAAGCGGCGATATCGAAAACGGCACCATTGGCACTCCCGCTTCCTTGCCATTTTCCACTCTCCAACGTTGAATCTTGCCGTCGCTGCCGCCGCCCACCAAATGCATCCCATCAGCAAGGAATGCAACCGAATGTATTTTACCTGGCACATCCATTTTGATCGATTTCGCTTCCTTTCAAGTTTGGTGAAGGAGGCTGGAGGTTCCACTCGATTCTAGGTCCGACTTGTCAGCATCCCTACTCAAATGTCTTGCCTGAGTACTCACCATTTCTTGACGACAGGTGAGACATACTTGACTATGTAGCAGAACGATGGAGAGAAGGCACCGTCTGCTTGCGAAGTGTCGTTGTCGGAGGCTGGTGCCATACGCGCATTTCCTTATCGGAGTATGCCTAACCATGTTAAGGCGCTTGCCGCCTTTCCCCGCTACTAGAGCCTCAGACCCGATTACCTTGTCCACAAGGTCGCTGGAGGCGACTGAAACAACTCGATTTTCCCGCCGTGGTACAAAACCCATAAACAAGGTTTCTGCTGACGAACTTTGGTCGTTCATCTAGTCACAATCCCTCCATGCCAATTTCGAGCCTACGACTCGCCGGTACATTTACAATGCACCCCCTCCGGGAAATTTTCGTATATGTGCACCCCAAGTCGCCGGACCATACCTCGGCGCGAAATAGTACTAGTAGCAAGATCAACGACACACACAAACCCGAGGAGCACCCGCCGACCACAGTGAGTCAGAGAACGACTTTCTGGGATCGACATTGTGAGAACGTGGATCCGTGGTGAAACAAGACATGGACGACGACAGCGGGTTCACAGTAGCCGTCTCATGTTTCTGAGCTATCGGGGTTCATCAATGCACCCCCCAACCTGTCGACGAAGCTCAGCCGTTCATCGTATGATCTCCTGCCATGCTTTCGAGCCTGTCGGAGCCGGTACATATACAATGCATCCCCGCCAAGAAACCATGCTCCGGTGCGAAATAGTAGCAAGATCAACGACACGTGCAATGCCCATCAGACTATTTCATCCGAGAAGCCCCCGTACATCAGAGAACGACTTTCTGGGATCGACATTGTGAGAGCGCATGGATCCGCGGTGAAACAAAACATGGACGACGACAGCGGGGTCGCTGTCTCATGTTGGCTGTCGGGGTTCATCAATGCACCCCCAAACCTCGGTATGATAGTGGTATTGGCAATCCCTTATGCTCCCTATCACCCATCAGGATTACGCTCTCGGAGCCAGTCTGAATATGGCGGTAGATCGTTCAAAAGTAGGCCGTCAGCTTCATCGATCATGCAAGTTTCCCAAGTGTGACGATGAAAACTGAAACTGTAGCAGTACGACGTACCAACAGACAAACTGGAAGGTACATCTCCGCACCCTGTCATACTTGATCCTGACACAGTGACACTCTATTCGTTCGTTATGCAAGGCCTCTAGGAAATGCGATACTGGATCCGAACCCTCTCATGGGCTTTCACAAACACGTCCTCCCACAGCTTCTCCAAATTCTCCGTATCCAACCCCGTCATTGCCGACGTACTCCAATACCACGACGACACGCTCGCATGCTTGTGCATGATCGCCCCAAAGAACGCCGCCAACGCATCCACAGACTCGGGGTGAATGATCGAGTCCGCCACGTTCACGGAAAAGGGAATGCGCGGGCTAAAATTAGCGGCGAGCGTCGACCGGAACGTGGGCGACATGTCCGTATAGCCCCGCGTATCGATGGCGAGACAAAAGTGGTGCAGCGAGGGGAGTATCTGGAGCAGTCGAAAGAGGCCGTTTGGCGTGATCCCGCCTTGCGTCTTCCAACCCCACTCTTCGTTTATGAGGAGATATTGTAAATGGGGCCATGCAGACGCCAGGGTGAGGAGGTCGTCGTCCGTCAGGTTCACGATCGCAGCCATGTTGATGTTTAAGTGACGGAGGTTGGCAAAGGCCATGGAGGGCAGGATGTCGTCGAGCGTCAGCTGGAAAGGTTCGGAGTCGTCGAAATCCTCCACGGAGCGTACTTGCACCACTTTCAACTTGACAAGGGAATGGAGGGTACAAACTTTCTGCACACCGACCAAATACGTTCTAAGGTCATACTTGGAAGGACAACTGTCGATGTAGGCGATGAGAGATCTGACCGCTGGCAAGCGGATGTGAGGAAGGAGGTTCGAGATGAGCTCCAATGATTCCGACGATATTTCCAAATCGCGCAGTTTCGAAAAGTTCAATATAGAGCCGGCCGAGGTGATGTCATCCATCGTCTCATCGCTCAATGTGAACGACAGAGAGGTCAAGGAGGTGATCTGGGAGAGATGGAAGAGGGCGTCGAAATCCAAGCTGATGTACGGACAAAACAACACCTGTAAATTCCTCCAACGGCGCACGAGACCGGACACGGCCTCATCGGAGCCGGCATGCGCACGACGCATGCGTATCCGAATCTTCTTCAAATTGGGGCACAGATCGCCCAGCGATTGAGGGAAGCTCTGAAACGGAGGAACGTCCCCGAACACAAAGTTGATCTCGAGGGAAGTGAGCGATGGGACAGCCAGGTGGCGCATTAACGGAAACGTCTCTCTGATAAACTCCCAACGTAAGATACGGAGATTCGGAAACATCGGATCGGGGGTGGGGGGCTTAAAGAGTGTTTTAACGGACTCCCAATTGAGTCCCCTCGTGAAGTCCAGGATGGAGCGGACCCGGCGTGCGTAGCTGCGAAGGGTGTCCCACTCCGCTGGCTTGAGCGGTCTGCTGAACGAATACCACTGGGTGTGACTTGAATATCGATGATGTGATGAAACTAGGAACCAACTTACTGAGCATCCTGGGTATATGCGATGCGCAGCGTCAGGGAGACACCGCGCGAGAGGAGACAGGTTGACCAATTCTGTCCACAGTACGTCTAGTGCTGGCTCCTTGAACGTGCGACACGTTCGGGCGAGAGCGGCAAGATCTGCCCGCCGTTTACTGCTTGGACTCGGCGGATGGCACTGACCAAAGATGTTCACGAGGATCTCCTCCAACTGAAGTGCAGGATGCATGTCGACGAAATCTGAGCTGAAAGGGTCGCTTTTCGAGAACGTCACAAGACAAGGGGGCGATGATCCAGCGAAACCATGATGGGGCTGAGATTCACTCGGAACGGATACCGGAAGCTTGTCGACCGCAACTGCGCAGAACGGCAGTTCGCAGCCAGGTTCGCAGCAAAAGCGGTGTCACTACGCCTCCTACAATTACGCTGACGACGTGGCATCCTCCTCAACCACATTCACCATGGAATCCCTCATGCGCGTCACAGAAACACTCAAATCTATCCGGGTCCGTCGTCGCTCGTCTTCTGTCGTTTTTTTTTCTGACGTGCATCATGGCAGGAGACACGTCTGAGCGCCTTGCGATCGCCCACCGAGTTCTTCGACATCCACCGCATCTCGAGACCAGCGGATACCACCCAGGCCGTCTCGGTGCGTACGATCCGCATGCATCTGGCTCTCATGACGCGGGGGCCAGCAAACCCTAGACGCTGACACGTCCTCTTTCCTTTTTGCCACCTGCCTTGGTTTGCGTCCTTGGTCCTCCTGCCACGCTGGCTTTGGCGCTCGTCCCCGTATTCGCCTTGACAGCGCATCACCTATAACACGCGGTATTTCTCCGGGAATTACACCCTCATCGTTCTCGTTCTCGCCGTCTATGCCGTGTACGTGCCTCTTTCCTCACCAACCCTTTGCCTTGGCGCCTCTTTCGGCACGCTGACGCTGACCCTCTGCACGGACAGTATCACGAGCCCGCTCTTACTCATCTCGCTCGCCTTTCTCTTTGGCGGGTTCGCCTTGATCAACAGATTTGGTGCGTCCCGTCACGCCTCTCCCTTTCCCTACTCACCCCTTGTGATACACAGGCCCCGATCCCGTCCAAGTAGGGAACCAGACCATCACCCAAAAATCGCTCTACACCGCGCTCTTCGTCATCGGTCTTCCCCTCCTCTGGCTTTCCTCCCCCGTCATGACCTTCTTCTGGCTCGTCGGTGCCTCGTCGTGCCTTATCCTCGTCCACGCCGCACTAATAGAGCCGGGCGTCGAGAGCGAGTACGCGACCGTGCAAGACTCCGTCTGAACTGAGATCAGACATCTGTGTCTCTGGTATAGAGATGGTGGCCTTGACACCTTCAGGCAGGGTTTTCGTGTGACTATTCTTTGCTCTCTTTTTGGACGTTCAATGTTGAATTCGAATCTGTACACATGCGGGACCTCTGGCCCTTCTCTATAGTACTACGTCTCTTCCTCTGCTTCGCTCGGTGTCTGTCTATCGCCTCGTCAACCAGGCAACGACGTCAGAGTTGCACATCCAAGATGCCGACGCCCTTGAATGTGTCCGCACCAGATCGCATCGTGACAACCGTGCCGACAATCGCGTCCTCCCTCCCTCCCTATCTCTTCTCTGTGAACCCATTGTTACAGGGCGTCGGAATAATCGGGGTATCATATCCTCCTATACTAATAAAGCGTTGGAAAAAAAAGGACCAACGGACACGTCGAGACTACTGCTCACGTTCCATGCAACATAGAAAGGAGAGCAGAAAGAGTGAGAGAAAAAAAAAAAGCAAGAATATTAAAATAATACACTGAGGAATTTCCTGTCCCGAGAAAACAATATGGATAAGAGAAACGTGCATCAATCCGCGGACAAGCAAATAATCAGAAAAATCAAAAACGAGATCAACATCATGGAGCATGCTCGAGTTGGACATAAACAGGATAAGTAGCGACATACGACATACGGAATACGGCAAGGAAAAACAACAATAGCAGAGGAGACGACGAAACGAGAACGAGAGCGCACGGGTTATAGCAGCGGTAACCACTGGCCTTGAGGTGAGAAGAAAACCGCGTCAACACCGCGCGTCACGTGTGGTAGACCAAAAGCAGGCGGAGCTCACCAATCACGATGCTCGGCAAATCAAAGATGTCTCTTCTGATCGAGAAGCAAAACGTCGCTGGCAACGGTGCACCGGACGGTTTGAGCAATACGCAATGTGAATAGACGGCCTTGGTCGTGTTCTCGAACGCGTGGGAAGCAAAGTTTTCCCAGTATTCGACCACGGATTGGTTTTCAAACAACTGCAGCAAGGCAGGAAGGCGTGCGAGAGAGGGTGACGCGAAGAGAGGCAGGCCATGGCATGGGAGGAGGATAGCGTTGGTTCGTACGGGCGCCGTGAACAGAAAGAGGAGGAGGAGAAAAGGAGCGGCGTTACCTCGTAAATGTACTTGCGCTTTCCGACAAGCTCTTCCATCGGCCACTCAGTCAACATGCAAAATTCAGGCGCGACGAGACAGATCTCGCCCGTTCGGCGCCACACGACGGTTGGCGTGCCGCTATACGAGATGAGCTTTTCGAGCTCCTGTATGCACGTCAGATCACGCGCCTGGAGGCAGGGGAAAGGACGCACGATCAAGGAGCGTTGGAAGCATCTTTCGACGAAAACTTCATCTTCGTCTGTCATGGGCATTTGCAGTGCGATCAGCGATGGCCGAAAAATGGCAAGCGCTCGAACGATGCGGAGAATATCATTCTTTTCAAATCTATCAACCAGTGTTCCAACACGGGAGATCATATCAGGAATGGACCTGCATAGGCCATGCATGTGTCATGCCTGAGCATAAAAGATATACACACCGAGTTGGAAGATGTTTCATGAGGAAGTGATACCCTTCGGTATAGTCGTACGGGGTCGTGATGTTGAGCGACTAGAGTTGCGATCAGTTTATGTGCCAAGATCAGAATGGGTGACGAACGGAATGGTGGTCTAGGCTACTTTGGTGTGTGGAAGCCGTCGACGAGGGTGATGGATGTGCAGAGGTTTCGAGAGAATGAGGGCCAGCCTCTTTCGAGGATACGCGGACGGTGTTCATCGACGTTGTACTTGGGGGGTCGCGGGAATAACGCGGGGGTAGCGACGATATAGTGGAGGGCGTAGACTGGCCCTGAGGATACGACGGCGTATATGAGATGTCGACGGCAGTGTCCTGAGAAGGGCGAGAAAACTGCGTGGGTGAGTAGGAGATAAAGGCCGTCGTGGGGGATGGTTGAGCGCTAGCGGCAAGCGTCGGTTCAGGCATGGACAACCGTGTCGGTTCTGTAAAAGGATAAGTTTGTTGGGGCGCGGCTTGGTAGTGCGGCTGGGCATGCAACGGTTCCGGGGACCAAGCAGAGTTTGGCACACTTTGTTGTTGTAGTTGGTGTTGCGAGGGGGAAGGCGCGGTACCTGAAGCAGAATCAGGGGGACTTGGGTTGCCGAGGATAGCGGAAAGGATGGAGTACTCGAGGTTGGCCGCCTCTGAGCCAAAGGAAAAATTTGGGTCAAAGGAGACGTTGAAGAGGGGGTCGTTTGTGTGAAACGGTTCGGCTGGAGAGGACATGTGAGATGATGGAAGGAGGGAGATGGGAAAGGATTTACCTGTAGGTATGGGAGGAAGCGGGTGATCCGGGCTCGTTTCCGGCGGCAGGGACGACTTTGACTTGAGTTGTTCTGTGGGGCTCACGTGATCAGGACAGACAGGACGAACGGATGGGGAAATGAAGGACGACGGACCGAGCTCTTCATCGTCCAAGAGGTACTTTGCCTTTTTGCGGTGACCCTCGACACAGCTTCCGGCCATGCCACGTTTTATGCAGCGCTGACAAGGACGGGCTGCAAAAGATAAGAGGGGGGAGAGACGGAGAGAGAAAGGGGTGACGGACAATCGTCGCAGGTGAGATGGGCCTTTTGGCAGTGAGCGCAGGCGCGGTTGGCCTTTTTCTTTTTTGGGCCGTCTCTGTGCTTTCTGGGGGGGAGCGAAGATGAGTCGCCGCTCTCGTCTGGAGAGGTAGCGCGCCTTCGTTTGATGGGTGCGACGGACTTGAGTCTGTGCTGTGTTGGATCTGAATGGATTTCATGAGACATCTGTGCGGGGTTTACATAGACGTTGGAGGCCATCGGGTTCGATTCCGAGTCAGCGGGGGTGTCGGTGGGAGGGACGAGGTGGGTTGACATGTGGAGTACATATACGCTGGCGTCTAGTCCAAAGTGGAGGGAGATCTCCAGCTGTCCCAGTGTATATTATGTAATATCAACGACCGGGGTTATTTATTTTTTTAACCTGTACCGCGATGCAAAATCGACTGGCAAATCTCGCGCGGACGATTGGGAGCGAATGTGCGCAACGAGAAGTGAAATGGATGAAACAATCGAAACCTACCGACCTGCTGGAGATGCTCGACCGCAGACTACAGGGCGAACCACTCCAGTACATTCTCGGTCTGTGCCCCGTCACCGCCGATCCCCGCGCTCCTCATACCCTCTCTATAGGCACTACCCCCTTCGGACCCCTCGACCTCCTCACACGCCCCCCAACGCTCATTCCACGTCCGGAGACGGAAGACTGGGCCCTCCGTCTAGCCCGCATCCGCACCCCGTCCGTCGCCCGACCCGTGCGCGTTCTCGACCTCTGCACAGGCTCTGGGTGCATCCCCCTCTTATTATGTCATCTATGGCCCCCAGGCAGCACCCGAGCGGTGGGCGTGGACATATCCTCGGATGCGATTCGGCTAGCAGCCGATAACACCACGCGATCACGCGCACGCCCTGGCACCCTCTCCTCCGCCGCTGCCCATCTCCGAACTGCACCCGCGCCCCAACACAATGACGACGAGGACGACGACAACAAGACCGGACTGCGACCCGACCTGATCGACGCCGGTTGCGAAAACGTGTTCACCCCGCTCTTGGGCGACATACACGACCCCAGCCTGCTCCATCGTCTCGATCCCCAACCGCCGTTTGACGTCATCACCGCCAACCCGCCATATATTCCCCTGCCCGTCTACCGCACCCTCCCTTCGTCGGTCAAAGACTACGAGGACCCCCGCGCACTCATCGGCGACCTCCCCGATGACCCACATCAGGACGGTCTCTCTTTTTACCGCTCCATCGCCGCGCTTCTTGCCCGCGAAGGTGTCCTGGGAGAGGACGCCGTTGTGGCGCTCGAAGTCGGCGATGGACAGGCCCACGCGGTGAAGCGCATCCTTCGGCACACGCCCGGTCTCCAACTCGGACAGATCGACATTTGGAAGGACCCGTGGGACAAGGAGCGCGTCGTGTTTGCGCGCGTTGCACAAACGTTGAACCATTCGGGATCTGTGCGCCCCATCACCTAGTAACACAGACATTCATGATACTTGATGCTTGACGTCGCATCGAGTCAGACGGATCCCATGATGGAGTGGTCACTCTTTTTTTTATAATGTGTCCGTCGTTTCACTTGCTCTCCTTTTAGCTCGAAGCCTCGCTTTCTTAGACCGCAAGCTATTTCAGGAAGGTTTGGCTATAAAAACAGGATTAGATTAGATAGTCTGGGCCCAGTACAGCGAATACTAATACCATCGCGTGGCTATACTATTTACTCGGACCCGTTTTAGGTTCGGGGCTTCGGTTCCCCCGACCACCAGGTCATGGTTAAGCAGTTTCAGATATCGTACACCCTTTTCTGTAGTCAGGATCGTCTTCGAAAACCGTTACATTCAGGCGTTTCAATCGTTGCTATAGTACTACATTCCTGTGAACGAAAACCTACCTTTTTATCCTCCATCCCCGATCACCGATACATCCCTCTCCCAATCTGGTTTTCCAAACGTCGATGAGCGCCCCAGTCAAATGTCCCCACTCTCCCAAGCGTCCAACAATCTTCCCATATGTCTCTGCAGCCCTCCCAACGTCACCCCGTCCATCAACACCCCCGGATAATTCCCACCCACCGTTCGCACCACCTCATACACCCAGTGCTGACACCGCCAGTCCGGTCGGTGCCGCCACACCGGCACCTGCCTAGCCACTGTTTCAAACACGGTCAGCTGTCCCGGATGCACCCACCCAATCACATGTGCCCCGCGCCAGTCGGGGAGCGTGTCGGGCTCAAAAGTGACCTGGGACAAAAATTGCGCGGTGTACGTGTCGGGCGTCCCCACGAGCTCGTACACGTTCCCGCGCGGAGTCGTGGTCGCGGGTCGGTGGCGTGATGCCCGCCCCGACGCGCCTCCGCCGTGTGCATGGGGAGAGGGCGCAGTGCGGACGAAGAGAGCCCAGTGGAGTGGATGTGGTTGCCCGCGTTTGTGTTCGCCGCGCCAGAATTGGACGAGTTCGATGGGGTAACAGCCAGGGGGAACTTGGACCGGACCGAGCGCCGGTGTGGTGGGGACAGGGAGGGCGTGGGATGGGACGGAGACAGGGGCAGGGGCAGGGGCAGGGCTTGTAGCGCAACCAGAAGTGGATGTATAGGGTTCGTTTGACGCGCATCCCGGAACAGCTCCGTAAGACGCGTTTGAAGGGTACCCTGGAGGGGCGGCATAGGTATCTGGAGGGCACGCGCCGTAAGTCGACGCGCAAGACGATGGCGGAGGGACTTACGACTACCAGCACTGTAGTTGCAGGCATGCATGTTTTTGAAATCTATGTAAATCTGATTGTGAATCAATTTGGTCGGGACTCGAGGCGACGAGAGGGAAGTCCTTATATACACTTCTGCATCCCGCGTTGTGCTCGTGTGTGTGGACGAGGCATTATCCCGGGGCGCAATCTGACATTGATTTTTGGGCGTTAGCGATTTGGAGTGTTGGCGGACCACAGCTCCTGTCATGAGTGTTTAATTAATTGAATGAAAAATGGTGGCCTCGTTGTCCGTTTGCAGGTTGTTGATCCCCAGTTTCCTAGCGGGGATCTAGTGCATATGCCGAGGGACAATGGGGCTCCGCGCGTGGACGGCCTAACATGAATTTGGCGTTTAGGATTGCGCCATTACGGCGACCTAAACGTGTCCGCCGTTTACGGTACGCGTCGAAGATGTGGACATGGACAATAAAGAGAAGCATGAACATACAAAAATAATGGCGAGCACGTATGGCCCGAGGAGTAGACGAACCAGCTTTGCGGCGGAGGATGCTGAGCCCTGCGGTCAATCTGCGGTGTCGTCTCAGTGCCAGCGGCGCTAATTGCGTTCATTTTCGGTCCACGATGCATGATGGACCAGCTGGTTAATCGGTTTGTCCCATCCCATGTCGAAAACATGAATGCTGTGTTGCCTTGTTCTTCATTGCCCGAGGGCCTGTGCGGGCGTCAATGTCGCGCGCCACCACGGGATCTTCGCTCTTGCCATTCGTGTGTAGACCGGGCCTGATACCCGGAGAGTACCACAGCACGTTGGCGTTATCATTCATTTGGGAGTCGAACAACGCGTTCCCGGGCACGTGTCGTGGAGGTGCAATGCGGATGGCGCGGAACTGACTCCACTGCCAGGCTGGCAAGAAGGACGGGACGTCCAGGTGACATCGGACAAGTACGGGTGAGTGTGATGACAGAAGATACATGAACTGAACGAACGTATGTCTTCAAAGAACGTTCGTATGGTCTTTGACACGATTCCCTCGGAGACGCACAGCATGTATTGTCGATTGATCCACGGGGAATCATTTGTGAGCCGGCGGGCCAATATGAAGTTACAGCGCCCGTGCCCTGAATGAGGCATAGAAGCCAAACTTGCTTACTTTGCGCTCGACGAATGAAACCGATTTCTGCCGTTCCGACGAGCTCCTCGCTGAGCGAGACGACGTTGAGAGAGACTAAAGCAACGAACGGGCCGGCGGGATCCGGTACTGCACACATATGGGAATATAAGGAGTACAGGCGTCGCACGTTCACTTGCCCTTAATTATTTACTACCTATGGCTTATCAGATCATACCCGTTGACGCGTTTACGAGCACGTTTTGCCAGACGACCGGTAGAGCCCTCTTGCCTAACCCTAGCCTTTCCATCGCTCACTACCATCTTCTTAATCGCCCAGAGCTCTCGAGCGTCGCCCTCGGTGGCCAGATCAGCACCGTCTCTGACCAGTTCTTCGCTGCTGCATATCACCTCCTCCTCGTCGAGGTAAGTGAGCTCTATATCCTTATCCTTTTCCTGTCCATTCATGGTCACCACTGTGATCTTTCATTGTGGATCGATCTCATCCCGATCTGTTCGAATCGATGGTCGTCAACCCGTAGCCTGCGCCGAGCCTCAAAGGCCAGTTTGGACCAAATGGTGCATTGTTTAGTGGATGGGAGACAAGGCGACATAATCCGACGTCTGATTGGTACGTTCGTTGTGTCTGCGTCTTCCTGCGCTCAACATTCGCGATGACAACAAATAGGTGCATTATCCGCCTCGGGACGACGGGCACGATCGTAGGCTTTGACATTGACACGACTCATTTTAATGGTGAGTCCCCCCATGTTCTTTTTCGTGCGTATATGCGGGTACACACCTCGGTGTACATAGGCAACGAAGCACCCAAAGTCTCGGTCGATGCGTTCTATGCGCCTGATTCCGAGTTAGATCCGGACAACACTGCAGCGGTACGTACATCAACGCCTTATGGATTCACCCCTCCGATCACCCTCTCCTAGTGGACAGAAATCCTGCCGAGAGTCCCACTTGGACCTTCCTCCCGACATCTGTTCAAGATCCCCGACACCACGCAGTTCAACTACGTCAAACTCAACATATATCCCGATGGCGGGATCGTAAGTAAACATCAATGGTCATCCCGAACAGGTGATCACGAACGATATTTCTGTAGGCACGCTTCAGGGTCTACGGCCACGTTTCGCCAGTTCAACTGGTAGATGACGCAACACCACTTGATCTGGCGCATGTCTTTGCCGGTGGCCGAGTCGTGTATACGTCTGACCAACATTTTGGAGTGGGCTCGAATTTGATCTTACCAGGACGAGGTGAGCATGGTGTTTGTTGGCTTGATTGCGCTTTGTTTGGTAAATTGCATTTTAGGCAAGGACATGAGTGACGGATGGGAAACAAAGCGGAGTAGACAGAACGGACATAGAGACTGGGTCGTCATCCAATTGTCAGTATCTTCTTCGCCCCACCACAGACGGTCTGACCAATGACGTTGATCCTATCCTGTGATACATCTTCACAGGGGTACCCCGGGGAGGCTGCGAGTCGCAGAGATCGACACGGCCCATTACAAGGGCAACTTTCCGGAGAGCTGCGAGTTGCATGGATACCACCCGAAAGAGGGGGACATTCCGAAGGGTGACAGCGACCTGTGGATCCCGATTTTATCACGAGTGAAATTGGGGCCGCATCGGAGGCATTTTTTCCACCTAGATACGAACCCCGCGGATGTGTTCAGTCACGTGAAAGTGACGATCTACCCGGACGGAGGGATCAAAAGGGTGAGGATCATCGGTACTCGGGAGGTAGAGGGTCAGGCCGCGGGTACAATGGTATCGAGGGAAGGTCTTGTGGATACGGAGGAACCTTCTGCAAGGGATGTGGGGAAGATCGCCCACGTTGTAACCAAGGGGAAGGTCATCCCTGTTCTGCCTCTGACACACGAAGTGTTTGCGCCATATGGTCAGGTCATTCAGGCGTACGGCGATCACGCGGCTGCGCCACGTGGAACCAAGATCACCCCCGCCAACGGTGGTACCGCAAGTAAATTTCACAAGCTGGCGCTGTTGCACGCATCGTACCCTGACGGCGCGGACGCCACATCGGGCCTATCTGTGTACCGTTGTCAGCCCGTGACGGTCGAGAATGGACGGGTCAAGCTGGGCGTGTTGGAGCGGCATCCATATACGAACCAAGCATTCTTGCCGATGGGGGGAGGTGGTATTGCAGGGGACGAAACGATTCGCGAGCCGGGAAAGAGGTATTTGGTCGTGGTGGCGTCGAACGGGGAGGATGACGGTCCGGATTTGCGGACGGTCAGGGCGTTTGTGGCGAGCGCGGGTCAGGGGATCATGTATGATACGGGTGTTTGGCGTAAGTGTGTTATCTCGTCGTTGTTTGGCCGCTGAGTAGCTTCTTTTTCCATGGCAGACCAACCGATGACGGTGTTGGATAAGGTGTGTCTTCTTTTCCTCGTGTGGATGTTTGTCACTGATGGGGCGTTTGACTAGCCGATGGACTTTACGTGTGTGGAGACGCAGATTGGGAACGGCGACAAGGCGGACTGCGAGGTCGTAGAGTTGAAGGAGGCCATGGAACTTGAGCTGGTCGACTGCTAATGCCACTACTAGGATTGTCTTCACTAGTAATGAATCATCGTGACCGTGTGTCGGAGTTTGAAATGAGCCCGACGTCGCTCCTCGCGTTTGCGCCGAGTTGTTCTTGTCCAAACTCGTCGTTCTCTCTTGACTTGTCTCTATGCGATGATGGAATCGAGAAAACGTCCTTTTGCCGACGACGCTGAGCTCACAACTCAACCAAAAAAACGAGTCCTCACTTCCCCCGGCGTCGCCTCAAGTCCCCACACCATCGCCAACGGCACATCCGACACCCTCCACGAGCCAACGGCGGACGACCAACTCGAGGTGCGCACACCCATCGAACCTCTCTTTCCTAGTCACATGTCTTGTCTTTTTTTCTGTCTCTCGGTCTAGCTTTTTCGCAAGGATGCCTTGTTTCGTCGGATGCGCCATTATGCGCGAGAGAACGAGAAAAGTCAGGCGCGCATCGCACAATTGGAGCAGCGCAAGAGTACGTGTGAGGCGGGCTTGTTGGCGATCGCGGCGTGCTGGGAACAGGTGAGGCTGTGGCTCTTTCATTCATGTGACACCACGAGCCGTTGACCACCGTCTCGTCCTTCTTTGTGATGATAGTTGGTAGACACGATACGGACGCTCACGGCGCAAGACGACATGCCCAACGTTGTCGTCGAGACCAAAGGTGCGTCCTGTCTTTCCCCCAGGATCGAGCGTATGGACCAGGCGTGTCTTATAAAACGCCCGTGATCGTCCACGCAGACTTGTTTGATCTCTCGCAGCACGTGTCGGCCGACTCCAGTCTGAAAACGGCGCTCGAGCAAAACATGCACGCGACGCAACGGCTCGTAACGAGTTTTCTCAAGGCGCGACCGGCAGTCGGTCACGATGCCACGTATCAGCGTTGTCAAAAGGCGCAGACGGAGGTGCGTGCTTGATTGTCCAGGCTTGCGTCGAATGCCCACTCAGTGGCGTAGTGTACGGCATTGCGTTCCGAGGTCGCGGCGATACGGAAGCGGTTGGAAGAGGCTGAGACGGATAGAGCGCGGTGTCAGGAGGCGCTTTCGGCTGCGGAGATGCGGATTGATAGGTTGAAGAGTACTACCGTGGCTGCTATGCAGGCGCCATCGTTGTCATCGCCGACAGAAGGATTGCCGATGGAGGATGTTCAGCCGGGCAGTGGATCGCCACAGGTCAAGACGGAACCCCTACCAGTGCGTATTTGACGACTGTATTGGTCTGTCACTGATGGATACTCTAGGCCCCTCAGCTGAACGGTCACGATCACCTTCCACCAGGAGACTCGGAGGAGCTTCGGGATGCATTGAAAAGCAGGGACGAGCGAATCTCGACGCTGGAGACTGAGAATAATTATCTGACAGATGAAGTCACTCGTCTGAGAATCGAGGTATGCACGTCACGGCTTGTTTCGTTACTTACTCACAGCCCCTTATTAGGTGAGAACGCCGTCGGTAGAAGTCATCAACGACACCCCGCACTACAAGCTTCTATTGGACCATGCATCGCATCTCGAGGGCACGCTGGCGGAGAATACGCAAGAGATGACACAGCTCAACGAGACGCTCGATCAACTCCGAGCGTCACGGAAAGAATTTGAGGAAGAAACCCAAGTCCGTCGTCGAAACGTTGCACTGTCAACTATTCTCACATCACGTAGGTTGCAGCACAGCAAACGGCGCAAGAATTTAAGACGCTCTTATCAAAGCGAGACGCTGACAACCTTCGTGTCCGGGAACTGCGTGACCAGTTTGGGGCTGAATTATCTGAACGGAAGGCCAGGGACTCGGTCAAACTTCAATCCATACACGAGCTGAAGGAACTCGCAGAGTCCCGGTCGGAACGGATATCACAGCTGCAGTCAGAAGTTGCCCGACATAAAACGAGGCTGGCGGCGTTGTCCGGGGACGAGGATCTTATGAAGTACTTTTTCGAGAGCAAGTTGGACGATCCCGATTACGTGCTAAACTTGAGGCGGAAGCTGGAGTGAGAGATGCCCGGTTTTTATGTGGGCTTTCCGGCTGACGTTTATTAGTGAGGTTGAAGCCAAGTCTGTGGCGCTCGAGGGGGCCTTGTCCACGTTGAACAAGGAGCATCCCGACGTTGCGCGACATATCACGGCCGAAGCGACCGCCCGAGAGGAGCTTGCGAAGACATCAAAGGAACTGGCACGCTACCGTTCTATATGCGGCGAATCCGCTGCACCTGATATGCGTTCGCTTTTCCAGCAACTCGAGACAAAGAACGAGGAGCTGCAAAAGTTGCGATTACTCACGGAACAGCAAGCACAGGCAGAGATGTCCTTGTTCGCGGAGATTGATCGACTGTCATCTCTCTGGGAGGGTTTGGATCAACAAGTGAAAAAGAAGGTGTTTGATCTAGGTGGTATTGAAGAGAGGCTGCAAAAGACGGCCCACGAGGTGTGTATTTTCTCGTCTTGGGAGACGACGGTGTCATTGGTGACACGACGGTGTGGCACAGAAAGCCAAGGCAGAAAACAAGTACTTTGCTGCGATGCGCGAAAAGGAGATGGGTGAATCGGAGCGCAAGGCGATGGCACGTCAGCTTGAGAAACAGGGCAAGGCGGTCGAACGTGCCGCAGAGGTCGAGAAACATCTGAACGGTCAAGTCGTGCGTCTGTTTGTTTCTATCTTATGAAAGCGCTCACGATTGTTCTTTGTAAAGGTTGACCTCGAGAAGATGAACGTCTTGAGCCGGAGAGCCATCGATAATGCAGATAGGCGGATCAAGATGCTCGAAGTGGACATTTCGAAATGGCAAGCACTTGTGGAAGCGGAGAAGAAACGCGTGGCAGAGGTATGCTGACAGTACTATCTCTCTAACATGTGCTCACTAGATCGATACGGCGTGTGTAGGCCATTGCCTTTGCAAGCGAACGCGGTATCTATATGCGTAAACTAGAATGGTCGTTGAAAACGGCCGAGGAAGAGATCTCGCGGACGAGAAAGGAAGCCGAGAAGAAGATCAAGAAGATGAGCTCGGCAGTTGTTCCCGCGAGTACGCGTGAGGAAGCGCTCGTTCAGGAAAACGAAGGGCTTTGGGTGAGTACCCCTTTCTGTAGACCTAGCAGGCATTACAAACGATTGCTTCCATGACAGAAAATCGTGAAATGTACGACGTGCAAACAAGGAATGCGTGAAGTCGTGTTGACGAAATGCATGCACAGTATGTTGGCGTATCGATTTTTCTTGCAGTTCACTTGGCTTACGTCTGTTTACACAAGCGTTTTGCAAGCCGTGCGTGGATACGCGTATCTCGACGCGTCAACGGCGCTGTCCGAATTGCAACCTTGCCTTTGCCCAAAGCGAAGTGCAGACGGTTTATTTCCAATGAATCGTCCGCTGGTTTTGAGCCAGTCAGTCCGCCGGACGCGTCGTTGGGTTTCTCTCCTGAACCCTTTCCCTGCTCTTTCTATATCTTTCTTTCTCTAAGAACTTTATCCCGCCCTTTTAATCACTGACGGTGCATTTTTCGATTTTCAAACGTAGGAGAGGGATAGGGGAACCGAATAGAAAAGAGGTATCTAAGATAGGTTCTGACCGTGGCGCGGACCGACCCCACTTCATCTTCATTCTCGTCTTCTTCTTTTCGTGTAAAGGATGTATTTGTAGCTTTTCCCCTCCCTCGTTGCCCACCTATCCTTTGTCGTCGTCCGTCCGTCGTCCTTTTTACTGTTTTTTATACATTTTTTATGGGATGAGTTGGATGAATGCATGTGAATCTGAGGTGTGTGTGGCTGAAGATGCGAACGGTCAGTTGGCTTCGCAATTTTCTGACGGTGTCGGACAGGAACAGAGACATATGATGGGTGTTACCACATATCATCATGCTATCGTGAAAACCGTGTGGATCGGAGGGGCAAACGCCACTCGTGCATTCGAAGATGTGCCTCGAACAAGTGACAAGACTCTGCGGCAGGCATGGTGAAGGAGTGACGCTGAAATCAATAATACTCCCAAGGCATCCAAGTAAGTCATGTGCGTCTTTTTCCAGCACCCCAACAGCATCGTTTCAGCTCTGTGCAGTTGATGAAAATTCGATTCAACAAAAAGACGAGCGAATAATGGAAAATGAAAAGACGTTTCACTGAGACGATGAGTCTGGGTTCTCACTTTCCTTTGGAACGCTTGAATGAGCCGTACTTTTCGCCGTTCATCCCGCATACGTTGTGTGCACTCGTCCTCAGACCAACTCGCCATGTTGTCTCGCCTGCCCAACTGTCTGCATCAGAGTTATCGGTGGAGGGAAAACGTCTATCGTGTTTCTAATGTACATCTTGCCCCTGTACGTCGGATGAACGCAGTGTCGGATGATCGCTCCTGTGGCACGAAGTTGATGCCAAAAAGGCGATGTACCCAAATATTCAAGGAAACGTCGTCAACATGGCAGATCATACAGTGCCGTATGTCCAAGAGAAAAAGGAAGGGAAAGTAAGGAGTCATCATTAGTCACAAGTTACCTTGAATGAACGAAAGAGGAAACTTGAGAACAGACGGCGCATTAAGCTTCGCAGATGATTTCATGCGACAAATAATTACCGCCAGCCATTGCTTATGCTGACAAGTTTGTTGAAGAATAGGAAGGTCGCTACCGTGCCGACTCCCAAAAGATGATTATATAGTTTCCCCTACGTATTACAGATCAGTAGCCAAACACACGGATTGATGTGATGGAATCGCTCGGTCTAACGGGACCCCAAGGATGATACTTTTGCGAGTAGTGCAGTCAGCCAACCTGAAGTGCCCTGTGCAGCCGGAACTTGCTTCTCTTTAGCAGCGTCCGCTGCAGGGGGCGACTTGCTACTAGTCCATTCACTATTCTCTCCCCACAAAGCCTTGAACTTGTTCATCTTCTCGTCTTGCCCCGTCACCTTGAGATATGCGTGCACAGCGCTCCACGAACTATCGAGCGCGCCCACAATCCAGCTGCATAACATGCGAGTCAGTACAAATCGCCCGTTGTCGTAGTCATCCGTCGGATAACGCTCACCCGTGCCGCAGGCTCACCGCCTCACCTGCAAAATGCAAGCGCTTTCCGGCCGCGGGGAAAGTGAGCGAGGTATGCAAATTTTGGAACTGGCCAGGTCCAAGGGCGGCGAATGCGCCTGAAACGACTATTAGCTCGTCGTCGTGAAGTAGTTTTATGAACTCATACCCATGGCGTATGCGTCCCGATTCCAATCCTTGACGTGCATCTCGACAAATTCTTCTTCTAGATACTCGTATGTAATGTCCGGATGGAGACCGCTGTGCACTTCTGCAAGATTGCGAAGCACGAGATCCTTGAGTACTTCTCGGTGTTCCGGTGTCGCAAGAGAACCAACATGGTCCGCATCTGCATTCCAGCAAAAGCCGGCAATGAGCACCTTCGACGGCGTGTCAGAGTCGACTCCGTGAGACGGGTAGATAACACTGCCGATTGGAAGATCTGTGGCTGTTTCACCGCCTACAATACCGAGTTTTGTGGTCCACCAATTCGATTTAAAGAGTATCGCTACCTTGGTGGAGGCAACGTACGTCAGCGAACGCAGGGCATTCTTCTGCATGATACTCAAGCCTGCATCGTTCAGGTCGACGGCACGAAGGACAGGAAGAGGCAATGTAGATATGACATGAGAGTAATTGTGCTTCTCACGACCGTTCACCGTAACCGTGACGGGGGACGTTTCGATTCCTTCTCCAGGTCCGATGGAACCATCAATGGTCTTGTCATTGTCCAGAGCAAGATCGATAAAATCGTCAAGTAGTTCTTCTGCACCGACAGGAAGTCTGTCATCTGGGGAGCCAGTCTGAATCTGGCTGATAGCTGAGACTCTCTTGTTGAGTCGGATGAAACTTCCCTTCTTATTCAAATATTCTTCGATTTTCTTTGTTAACGTCTCTGTCCCACCCCTATGGAAGGAATATGAATCGCCGAGACTGACGTCAGGGAGAGATCTTACTCGAAGCACTTCCATTGCAAGTCCGCGTTACCTTCCGCGAATGCCAACCACGAAAGAGCCACCGTTACCAGGGCCCTATCGCTTACACCACCTCCTAGCAGTCCGCACCAATTGATCACGTTGTTGGGAAGGTGCCGAGCAGGGAGCCCAAGACGGGGACTAGGCAGATACTTCGTCGCCATATATGTGTGGAGAGTATATGAGTCATAAGCCAAGAGCGATTCCCATCCGTCTCCCTTTCCCGTTTCGACATCCTGTGCCAGCATTCGGAAGAAGGGTTCAGTGGCATCACTAATAATTGCATCTGCGCCCGCTCGAATGTAGTCGGTACCTACGCCCATCTCTTGGGCACCGAAGGCTCCTTTGGGCACATCGGATATTGGTTCACGGATACCGTTGAAATAGTAGAAACCCGGCCTTGCGTTATCCCGAGCGCGGTAATAAAAAGGTATGATGCTATCCCTAAGGCGATTTTGGCCTTCATTCAGCGGTTCGTATTCGGTCAACTCTGCCAATCTCTTCATGACACCGTCGTGATATTGTCCTTGACTATCCCTTGTCGGAAGTGGGAAGCGCATGGGGCCCATGTCCTGGATGGAGGAGAAGATCAGCGTCCAAGGATCAAATTGAATAGGTAAGATGCACACATAATAATCGTAATTATCCCCGCCTGGGAATTGATGAGTGGAAATGCGGCCTCCGGTGCGGTCTGAGGCTTCGAGGATTTCATATTCGATGTCGAGGGAGTCAAGTATCAAGGCTGCATAGAGACCGGCAATCCCAGCGCCCAATATCCCAACTTTTTGCTCTGGGCAAACGCAAGGCTGGTCGTCAGAAGACGCGATGGAATCCAATCGACCGGCGTTAAGGCGTAGTCTCGCCGTCTTGAAGCTTGCATGAGGGTCTTGAATTATGTTTTCACGGTAGACGTCAGCCTGAACAAGTGCCAGGTCAGCTTCAGAAGGCATCATGGGGCAAGTTGACAAGAAGCACTAATTTGCGGATTCAACCTGCCAGTCTTCGCTTGTTCCAGTGGAAGAAAAAGGAATAGCGTCGTTTGGGGCTCGGGTCCACCAATCAAAACACTTTCATACGGAACGTGATGCATTACGGCTGTTGGTTCATTTCCCCAAATACATAATTCCACATACGTTTTTCGCCGTCCACATCGATGCATTCCATTGACGTTATATATTAAGTTGGAGTTCTGCAAGTCTGAACGAGCGCAACAGAAATAGAAACGAGCGAGATAGCTAAATTATTGATCACATTAATGTTGAACCAGGACGATCAGAGTGTGGCTGAGTTTGAATGTCCATGTCAGCCTTCCGACTCGCTGGAATGGTGTAGCCTAGCTATCTTTCGCAGGCCACTCGGTCTACTCAACCAATGTTGGAGAAGAACACTCACTGGATCATCCATCCTGTACGTGACGTCCGGGTGGAGTCCTCTGTGCACTTCTGCGAGATTGTGAAGTATTACGAGCTCCTTGAGTACTTTTTGTCGGAGTGGCGAGAGAGCCAACATAGTCCGCGTCTGCCTCCCAGGCCCACTGGTAGCTGGCAATGAACACCCTGGTCCGACGGTGTATCAGAGGCAATACCAAGATGCATTTGCGTCTGTCACACCCACCCGTTAGTTTCGAAGACTCACCTTCAAGCTTTCAAGGTTATTTGCGCGTGGTGTGGAATTCAGTCTAATCCTAACTCGAATATTGAAAATGCAGTACAAGTAACAGGACTAAGTAATGATACCGTACAGGTCAATTGGGCATCGATTATGAAAGAGTATGGGCTCGAGAACATCCTCGCCAGGTCTATCGAGCCAAAAGCTAGATAGGCTTCGAGTTTGCCTATCCTTCGTCTTTGCTTGAGCAGCGACCACCCCACCCCACCGTCCATCTAAGGTGCGCGACAATGTCTTAACCGCCGTGTGTGAAGTGGTATGCTGACAAGACTGATGTCGATGGCTTCACATGGGGAGGACCCCCGAAGGTCTGGGGGAAGATAGTTCATGAGGCTTTGCAGGGTGATACAATTTGTTGATATCCTACTGGCGGAAAACAAGGTCGATGGAATCCGCTCTAATGGGACCCCAAGGATGAGAATTCGGCGAATAGCGCAGTCAGCCAACCTGACGCGCCCCATCCAACAGGTTCTTGTCTCTCTTTGGCAGCGTCCGTGGCGGGGGCCGACTTGCTGGCCCACTCGCTATTCTCACCCCACAAAGCCTTGAACTTGGTCACCCTCTCGTTTTGCCCCGTCGCCTTGAGATACGCATGTACAGCGCTCCACGAACTGTCGAGTGCGCCAACAATCCAGCTGCATGCATGTGAGTCAGTACGAATAGTTCAGTCGTCGGATATCACTCACCCGTGACGCAGGCTCATCGCCTCACCCGCAAAATGTAAGCGCTTTCCGGCTGCGGGGAAGGTGAGCGATGCACGTAAATCTTGGAACTGGCCGGGTCCAAAGGAGGCGAATGCCCCTGAAACAATTGTCAGCTCGTCGTCGCGAAGGAATAGTTCTGTTCTCTCTTACCCATAGCATATGAATCCCTATTCCAATCCTTGACGTGCATCTCAACGAATTCTTCCACTAGATACTTGTACGTGACGTCCGGATGGAGACCGCTGTGCACCTCTGCAAGATTACGTAGCACGAGATTTTTGAGTACTTCTCGGTGTTCCGGTGTGGCAAGAGAACCAACATGGTCCGCGGCTGCCTCCCAGCAGTAGCTAGCGATGAGTACCTTGGATGGCATATCAGAGTCGACCCCGTGAGATGGATAGACAACACTGCCGATCGGGAGATCTGTGACCGTTGCGCCACCCACAATACCGAGTTTCGTGGTCCACCAGTTCGATTTGAATAGTATTGCGACCTTAGTGGAGGTAACGTACGTCAGCGCACGCAGAGCATTCTTCTGCATAACATTCAAGCCTGCACCGTTCAGGTTGACGGTACGAAGGACAGAAAGAGGCAATGTAGATATGACATGAGAGTAATTGTGCTTCTCATGACCGTTCACCGTAACAGCGACAGAGGACGTTTCGATTCCTTCTCCAGGTCCGATAGAATCATCAATGGTCTTGTCGTTTTCCAGAGCAAGATCGATAAAATCGTCAAGTAGTTCTTCTGCATCGACAGGAAGTCTGTCATCTGGGAAGCCAGTCGGAATCTGGCTGATAGTTGTGACCCTCTTGTTGAGTCGGATGAAACTTCCCTTCTTATTCAAATATTCTTCGATTTTCTTTGTTAACGTTTCTGTCCCACCCCTACACGGGGAATGAATTAAGCCGAGTCCAACATTAAGGATACATATAACTTACTCGAAACACTTCCATTGTACATCCGCGTCACCTTTGGTATATGCCAACCATGAGAGAGCAATTGCTACCAGGGACTTATCACTAATACCACCTGCAAGCATTCCACACCAGTCGATCACGTTGTTGGGAAGGTGCTGGGGAGGAAGCCCAAGACTGGGACTAGGTAGATACTTGGTCGCCATATATGTGCGGAGAGTGTACGAGTCATAAGCCAAGAGCGCTTCCCATCCATTTCCCTTTCCTGTCTCGACATCCTGTGCCAACATTCGGAAGAATGGTTCAATGGTATCACTTAAAATCGCATCCGCGCCTGCTCGAATATAGTCGGGGTCCACGCCCATCTCTTGAGCACCGAAAGAACCCTTGGGTGCACCGGATATTGGTTCACGGATGCCGTTGAAATAATAGAAACCCGGCTTCGCGCCGTCCCGAGAGTGGTCATAAAAAGGTATAACGCTGTCTTTGAGGGGATCTTGACCGTCATTCAACGGTCCGTATTCGGTCAACTCTGCTAATCTCTTCATAACTCCATCGTGATACCGCCCTTGGCTATCCTTTGTCGGACATGGAAAACGCATGGCGCCCAATTCCTAGGTAAGAGAAGAAAATCAGCATCCAAGAATCGAATTGGATAGGTGAGATGCACACATAGTAATCGTATTTACCCCCACCTGGGAATTTATAAGTAGAAATGCGACCGCCAACTCGGTCTGAGGCTTCGAGGATTTCGTATTCG
>JBBPLP010000345.1:0-25910 GCA_038089875.1 Fistulinella prunicolor
ATCGTCGTGAATATCATCAACTACACTGATCAACTTGTGATTTGCCAAGCGCGTGTTCCGACGCGAACCCACACCGAGATTATGTAATCGTAGTGGCGCCCAGAGTTCCGGCGCTCGTCCCTTTCGGTTGAACGGCTCATAGACTCAGTATCTAGGGTTAATGTCCTGGTAGAGTACCAGTTCAATCCATCCGATCCGTGTCGTTGATCTACTTTATCCACCAGCCTATGTACCCGTCAAGATGACCTACTGTTTTTGTGAGCGTGGGCATGAACACTCACGCAGACGCACTGTCTGCGTGCATACCCGACTACCCAAAAGCTTACTTCCCCCGAATTGGACCATGCTTGCACATCCTCGCATCCTGGTCGTCCTCATCTTGCCCTTCCTGTGGCTTCTGCTCGAGTGCCTTCTCCTCATCACCTGCCATCCCTCGTCCTCGCGCGCAGTTCCTTTATCCTTGCCCGTATCCGTGCACACTCACCTTCACCTAAGCCTTGGTCTGCCCCCAACTTTGCGTGCCGCAGCCTCAGTTTCACTCACCCCGTTGTTTGCGTATGCACGAACGCTCGCTCGCACACTCACCCTCGCTTTCCCAACTGCTGTTCGTGTGCATGGAACACTAGCACGTACACAGACATGCGTATGAACACGGGTCATGCTCATTTGTGCCCTCCTGCCTTGCCTGCTGCCCTTGTCCCACTGTTTTCGTGTGCGTGAGCACGGTCTGCGTGTTCGATTGTACTCTGCACTCACGCACCCTGTGCTGTAAGTACATGCCGCTTCTTCAGAAGGAAAGTAATTCTCACAATAGCAAGAAAAGAACCATAACATGTACACAGTACCACATTTAGCTTTATTTTCGCACGGGGTCGTTTCCAGAGAATCATTACGTTTCGTGCAGACAAAACCCTCCGCCACTGGAATCGGGGGCATGGGTCTATGATACTAAATTACTCTTGTAACCTTTCAGGCTGCTTGTATGGTCAAATAATCACCTTTGTGAAGCAGAGACTCTGAGGGGCATGAAACACTGCCGCTTTTGGAAATCGATGAGCAACATCTGCACATTCTGGCGTGCTTCGCTCTAAGTTCCCGAAGAGTCGACGGCACGATCTTCCGGAGTTCCATGGGTGACTCGAAAAGGTTCGCAGGATGCTGAATTGGTTTCAATAGTCCTACGCACATGGTACTTGTGGTTACTATACTACTCGTGGTAGTGGGACACAGCATTTTGAGAGTGGAGGTGAATGAGGTAGCGCTGGGGTTCGACTCCTGTGCATACTTGGAATGTACTCATATTATTATAGGCATGGGGATAAAACAATCATATGTGTACATGATGCCCGAAACGGGGGCATGCCCAGCCACATCCACTGACTTTCAAAGGAGTGTCAGCTGCACGCCACAAGTCACCAGCACCTATCAATCCAGGGGTAAAATGCTCAAACTTGTTCACCGCCGAAATGTGTGTCCTTCTTGACGCATCCGCAACACTGGGTGGAAGAAAGGCAGGGACTCTGGTTCTCTTCCGGTTCCTTACTCTCCTCCGCCTCTACTTCCGCCGGGGGTGTGATCGTCGTGCTTCCGAGTTCAGCCGTACTGTGCTTGGGGTGACACCCGGCGCAGCACCCCCCGTCAAAATTCTTGTTCCGCGCCCACCGAACCATCTTGATCCCCTCCCAACCGAACAGCAGACTGATTACGATCGCCGTTACTGCGTCGACCCACCATCCGCCTTCCCATACCCGGTAGATCAACGACCCGATGAGCAATACAATAGACAACTCCGCGCAGCAGAGGGCACAGATGGCTTCGCTGTTAAGCGTGCTCGAGTCGAGCGCGCGGGCGAGGTAGCGTTTAATCAAGTAGAGGATGAACGTGAGGCCGGTGGTGGTCGCGGCAATGAGAAGGGAAGGGAGGGCGGTGGAGGGGTGGTCATATGCGGCGAGAGAGACAGAAGATGTGATAATAGCAGCGATGGTGAGGGCGACGAGGAAAGCACCAATGGTGGTCGTTGCCATGCGTTCGATCCTGCATAGACGAACAAAGTGCAACGGGTGAGTGAAGGGTGGCCACCGGATTGATTTTAGAAGAAATAAGGGCGCCTTAACGAAGAGAGTTTACCAGATGATTTTCGGGGACGTCTTTCTGATGCTCTCTTCATCGTCGTCGCCTGGCGTGCGGACACCGAGAAAGCGCCAGACGACGAGGAGGGCCGAGATGACCTCGACGGCTGACTGGATTCCGAAAAAGACAAGTGCACGGGAGGACGATTCAGCACCAAAGACAATGGATACGACACCCTCTGCCGCGTTGTAGAACACGCTGAAGATACTTATCGCAATGGCGTACTGCTGTAAACGGTGGCGGGATGGCATCGTGGATGAGGGTTTCGTGGATGAGGAAAACAAGTAGAAATAGGGACAGCCTGGGCTAGATTTCAATCCTAGAGAAAGCGCTGGAGGGGTTGCTCAGCGGGCCATATTCAAAGGCAGTAAGTTTGAGTTCAATTTTAATAAATAATTATGCGTTACGTCGTGTAGAATGGAAGCGATGAAGACGTAAATTCAGGTTCTCAATACACGGGCACAGTGTCCATTCAAGGGTCGCTAGCCACACGGAGATGATGTTGTTTCATGTACTGTTTTTTGATGCGCCAAATGCCTCCATACCTAGTGCACTGCTGGAGTGCTGAGCTCGTTAATTCCTTTCGTGGTTGATGTTCTGGTAGAGCCTCATTGGCACGTGTTGGCAGGACCAAACCTTTTTTCTTCAGTAGAAGAGGGCTGGCGTTACGAAGATACGTCTTGGGTAAGAAACGCTGTTGTTCGGACGAATACGGTAACCTTTTTCCCTCCGCACCAGGCGCCACTGCCAGGCCGGAGACAGTTGTTAAGTTTGGGCGCACAAACGATTCATATGGTTGCAAGGCTACTCGATGTTCATAAAAAGTATTGACCGAACAGCATCATTTTGGCAGAGCAACGAGAGATCGAATGCGTGGGTATTGGAAAGATATTATATCGTTGCTCACTCACCAACCACTTTCCTTGTGCTTGAAATTGTGGCCGAGGCCGCATGTTTCCGACTCATGAGTCACTGACTCACCAACACCATAGCTCCCGAATGCTTTCACGCAGAAAGGTCTCCTTTGTTGCGTTGCGACCCGAGAACAAGATTGGTGCGAGAGAACGCGGGACCCTCCATTCCTTTTATGAACATACGCCGCGATGATGGTCATTATGTTGTCTTCTTCTGGAACGCCGCGGATAACCGTTCAGGACTAAGTTTCCACTCTCAGATCATGAAAGCGAGTTGATAAACACATCAATAGTATGTACATCAACAGTTCCTTTTGGTGACACGAACGACATACCCTTTTTATCGGAGTCTTGCTTTCGGTTCGATTGGTCTTTGTGAGTTGTACTTGGGTCATGTTTATGCATGAAGTTGCCTGGATCACATATGGTAACGATGTCCTCACCTTCTCGAGGTCAGACATTCCTTTCGAAAGTGTCGAGGCACCGAGTACAACCATTTGACCCATTGGGTAGGTCACCGTGCATCGGGTCGACTTCTTGCGCAGATCGGGTGCATCCTCATTCAGCTTGATAACATTTCAACCCAACATACACAGTCGCTTGGCAATGCTTCCACACGCCAATCCAGCCATGCTTATATTAGGGGGTGCAACCAGATTTCCAGATCAAGGAGGCTTCCTCGTCATGTTGAATTAGCAGATTAGCAAGCGTGTCCGCGGCCGAGTCGGAGCGGGCGGTATCATCAATATCTCAATTGTCGTTTGTTCAATTCCTTATTCATTGATCGGTGGCCGTTGACACGTCTTTTCGTTACTGTGATACTATTGTTTGGTGCCAACCAGTGAGAGGATCTAGCGACGAAACGTTGGTTAGCATTCAGTACCCCCGGCTGTGACCACGAATACCAGTCCCTACCAGTCCGTATCAAATGTTGATTCACGGATAGGCTGCGCGCTCGTGCCCGTGACCGATGAATCGATGTCGGCTGGCTAGCACGAACGCGTTGCCTATATGTTCACTACTTTGTGTACTTTGTGGGTGTAGTATCCACTTTCGTATATCAGACTCGACAGTTGAGATTGCTGTCCCACGATCATAGCGGTCGCGCCGCCCATAACTCGTGCCTAGCTTCAGAATCACAGAACAAGTCTGCCAGCACATCAGGACCGCCGTTATCATTCCTGTGCATCACGAGCTTTGCGGAAGCACTGTTGGTCTGATAAGGATGAAGGGCCTTGCACCGTCTTGACTCTCATCAGGTGGTGTGCCCGCAATGGGGAGTCGAAGCACACCATGAGTGAGAATTGACACTGTATTCCTCAAGCACGCGTTCCAAGTTAGTACATCACATAGATCTTTCATGCATGCGACTGAAATGACCATTCCAGGTTAATCTGCATATATCGATCAATGGAGGACCTCAATCTGTTCACACAACTTGTCGCTCAGCACAGGATTTGTGGACGAAATGGCGCACGCGACCCTCCGAAGTTGCCGCGACGATGCCATCCTGCCGAGTCATGCAAAACTCCAAACTTCGCAGTTATCCCCGTCCACGCTCACCCTTACCAACGGGAGAGGTGGGAGAACATGTGCAACAATGGGTAGATTCCGCCCAAACCGAATTCGCCCCTTGACCCACGCCTTGAACCCTTCGTCTGTCGCAAAGTAATACTTGGGCTCGTCCCAGAGGCTCCCGCTGAAGGAAACCGTAAACCCAAGCTTGGTCACAACCCTCGATGTGAAGTCGGCGAGGTTGATTTCTTGGGACACACGGAACATCCAGATATCGTCCGTCGAGGGGACAAACACCTTGATGATGATCTGGCCATGTTTGGGAGCCCACTTGGAGGTTGGGTCGTCCGCGTTCGGGAGAGGCCCGTCCAGTCGGGCGGTCGACCTGAGTTTCGCCTTTGGTTTGCGAAGGAGGTCAATGGAAGCACATCCATCTGCGACAGCGCGGACAATGCTACTGAACGATATCGAATGGTTCAGAGACGAGCGTTGGTGACCGCGCTTCGAGTGTTTATAGAGCATGTGTCCCGGTTCCATACGCTCGTCGACACGTACCTCCGGGCCATCGTTATGCGGCCCAGGGAATGAATCCATTTCATCGACCATGGATAACAGGACCTCGGAATGCGGGGACTCGTTGGCGCGTTTCTTCAAGAGAGGTTCTTCTTCGTCATCCGATGTGTACGGAGAATTTAACATGGGTTCGGAGGTGTAAGGTGCGTGTACCAGGTCAGCAGTACAATTCTCTACTTCATCGCTGCAACTGGTCGACCCAAGTCGTTCGGACGCCTGGAAAGCAAGTGCATCTTGACGATGCCTCTTGGTCGGATGTGCGTCAGAAGCCCCCTCCTGCGGACTGGCAGGTGGGAGAATGCGACCATAACGACGAGAAGACATTCTCGCTGGCGTCCTGAGATCTCGGATACGAGGGGAGAGAAAGGCTTGGTTTTGCGTAGGGTTCGATAAAGGAACAGGGTCGGGCTTCCTGATAGTAGCCTTGCGTTCTAGTTTGATCTGAGGGATTATCGGCATTGAAAGCAGAAGAGGGTGCGCGTCCTGATCAGCGGAATCCATGCTGTATAATGAATCTTCTTCGCCCTTGTAATAATTATGTTCGACGTGCCCGAAGACGTCGCAG
This sequence comes from Fistulinella prunicolor, assembly GCA_038089875.1. NCBI lineage: Eukaryota > Fungi > Basidiomycota > Agaricomycetes > Boletales > Boletaceae > Fistulinella > Fistulinella prunicolor. The sequence continues at coordinate 5,698 of JBBPLP010000345.1, forward strand.
GAATCCTCGCCAAGGGAGTCGGGTGTCTTCTGGAAATGGCCGCTATCCGCACCACACCATGACTGAGCACTAGGACTATCAGGAACGACAGTGATGCTTCGGCTTGATTGAATGACTGCATAAATGTCATCGCTGCCGAAGAGGTTGGCGATATCGCCGACGGTGCGCGTGGATGCTAAGTTCGAAAACCAGGATTCCCTCATGTAATTGGTCGAGGAGATGAGCTGTGGCTCTGAGACGTTCCTTGAGCGTCGACATGTCTCCGCTCGAGAAGAGGGCGATCCACGGCTGGAATATGTGAATAGGGTGTGTCCACGAGCACGGTGGCCGTGCCGCCGGCATGGAATCTTGGCAAATCAGTTAAAACAGAAGGGGTCATTGAGGCAATGAAACATACAGTCGACATCTTTACATTTCTTGTCTTGAAGGTGGAGGTGTCAAAAGCGTTGTCAAGGAGAGGAGTGTCAAAACGAGCGTTGGGAGGCGTAGGCATAATCGATGAAATGATTGAAGTGCAGAGCTCATGACGCCTTGTGACTAAATAGCCCACCTCACGGGGTGTCAGCCTCATCAGATCGGTGGCTGACACCACGATGACGAACACATGCCCGATAACGGCGATGATGGGAGGTGTCTGAGTTGACATTTGTGTCGTCCAGACACTATTCACGTTAGTAGAAAGTACCGCGGTGGGCTCAACAGGTTCTGTGTCATACATCCATTATGTTGGTGGTGACGACAGCTCGGTTTCTTTGTATCTCAATAAGATTGACGCACATACCGTCTTCAGAACCAGGTTCAAAGACAATGTTCCCTGAACGCCGGAATCCGCTGAACGCCAGACACATCGCGCTTCTTATTCACGTAACATAAAATGTTGCTAAACTTTTTGAGGGAGAAGTTGCAATATTACCTCATGGGGATTAAAAACATTCCCAGATTGCTCGAGAATGAAGTACCCGTCATCACCCGAAAGTCCGACCCTTCCAAGGGTAATAGTTTAGCCAGACATGCGTGGAGCACCTTGCACACCAAATGGGTGATGCGGCCGCCATCCTTAAGATCCTACTTGAGGCGGCGGAGATGAAGCATCTAGGAGATGCCCGGGCCAAGTCGACGGCTGTGTACGAAAACATTCCCGAAGAGGCACCGACGGGAATGAAGAAGACATCAAGGAAGCAGGCCACCGTTGAGTCAGATAACGCGGGAACTTAACCCCCCAGTGGACAAGTAGAGTTTCGCGTTTAAATCCATGAGCCGTACTGTGCGGAAGAGGTGCGGGGCGACGAGCACGAGGTTTCCAAAATCGCCTTGCCGTGGCTCCTGCCCCATGGTGGACGACACGGCATTCTTTGCGTGGTTCATTAATGGTTGCGGTGTGTAAGAGACAAGATGGCGAAGTGTGTGTGACAGCCCTTTCAAGTAGGGCGCCAGTTGTCCATCCGTGGAGTTGAGTCCCAAATAGGCCAGCAGGCTCCAGAGCACCATCGCGATTCATCGAACACGACGAAGAACGAGGTTTCTTCTGTCGCATCCTTCGTACCCCGTTGAGGACAAAATATTTCCCAGACCATATGGAACATCAACTGTGAAGCGAACACGCAGCACTAGAGCACCGACACCGAGCCTGCCAAAAATGGAAAGAAGTTCGCCGTGGATGCCAGGATGGTCCCCCGCATACCGCCAGTAACGTCTGTCCACTGGGGTAACGGTCATTCTCCGCGGAAACCGTACTATGGGAAGGTGAGAAGACGCTTCCAGGCCAAATCCAGGGATATGTTTCGGAAGACATAGCCCTACGATGCGATCCACATAATGATATGCAGGAGACGACAGCAACTCGGAATGTGTACTGGGTGTTCTGGAGAACGGGAGTTAGACTAGCGTAGGGATGGCTGAGAGCTCCGAAGGGAGGTGGGGTTGGGGGAGGCGAAAACATTGGTCGCTTGAGGCTCATTGATATATGGTTTGACTGGGAGGGTACCCTCGCAGTGATTATTAAATCTTCCCACTCACTACGATGCGGAGACGGCCGAGGTGTCCTATGATTACTTGTGAAATGACAGCATATACGAATTGCCCAGTGGGTGGATCGACTCCGACTCCGTCCCAGATGCTTAAGAGTTTACCAGACTCGTTACCGTGTACAAAGTTTCCCATATCGCGATCCGTCATATTCGATTTCATTCATGCTTCCCGCGTTGAAAAGTTTCCCGTTGACATTTACAACGAGCACGCATGTTGGAAGCTGTTGGATTAATACCTAGCTGTAAGTACCAGTCCGAGGTAGTCTAAGGCTGAAGGCAAACCAAGGTATACGACAAAGGAGCTGGTCAGCTAAGCGGCGGCTATTTTCGCGACGAGCGATTTTTTCTCGTTCTCATCCTCGCGATACTGTTTGTAAACCTTTAATGGGTCGTGATTTTTGGGAGAATTCTCTTCGAGATGAGGAGTAGTATGAGTAACTCCGAAATTCCAGTATTCCACAGTCATACACGTTAAACATATGCCAGTATGGTTACTTGCTTAACGACGTGTTTGAAAACTATCTCGTGTGTGAATCAGTCGTTATTGATGCCCTTTTCCTCGGAGCATCTTCAAGCTCCTCGGTCTCAGAATTGATGGAACTTAGTGCTAAGACTCGTGGCCCGTACGTTCCTATAGCATCCTTCCAAATATTTAATACCTCTCTCTAGCTTATATAGAAAACACGACGGTAGCATACTCATAGTGCAAGCAATGTTGCTAACTCCCTTAGACAAGACGTCTCACTATCGGGTCAGTAACCATGATGGACAAAAACAAGGGCGCTAAATTGGATAAGTCATCCAACATCCAACAATATACACATCACATAAAGACAAAATTCCCTGTCATTCCTCCTTTCCACAGTATGTCCATGGTGGTCAATGACAATAGGCGGAACCTATGGTGCACGGTTGTGTGGATGGCTGCGCGCTTGCCGCTCAGTGCTTGCAGTCACCGCACTTGCAGGCGCAGCTAACGCGGAGTGTCACTCAATGAAGCGGTTTGCTGGCGACGAGGAAATGGAAACATACTTAGAGGTGCAACCACAAGTTTGGGTACCAGAGCAGCACGCCTCGTTAATGGGGATAGAGATGACCTGTGTCGATCAATCAGCCCTTCGCGTTATCGGCGAGCACGCAAGAAATTGCTGTGGCTTACGGTCTGCATGACGCCAAACGTTGATAGTGATAAACGAGTTGCTTCGATTTGGATGTGGACGGACTGAAGAATGAGTTCATTCTAGGGCAGAAAATGGGGGTTTTTATACCCCCTAGCAGAACAGGTCGCTATTTGATGCTATTCATGTCGATGGGCAAAGGGGACGTCGTCGGGGGGCCACATAGGGCGTGACCGGCACTCCGCGTACGGCCACTAGTAAGTATTTTGTCGCTTGTTCCGCCAGACATGCCAAAACTGCTGGCAAAACGGGTTGGGATCATGGCCGCCATGTATTGTTTCCCTGATCATCCTGGAGAGATCCGAGAAAGAGAAGAAGGAACAAACGGAAGCAGACAAGAATAAGAACGTGAAGTGACCTTACTATGATCATTGGTCTTTAGACATGCCAATGGGACGATTTGGTGTTATTCGGCTTAGGGTTATCGTCTGCCCGGCAACCAACTTGAATGGACCGCCACTGGATCCTCGTTCGCGAAAGTTTCAGTGTTCTTTCAGATAACCTTGTCCATGGGTGTCAACGTATTTCCACCAGGCCCTTCTGGCAAGTTCGCCCGCCCAACCCGCGTGTCCAACTTCCACTCTGATTTGAAATGACCGTCCACGAGCGAGACTTTGCAAACCGGATCTAAAATTTTTGGGGGATGCGCGGTGATAAGAACCCCAAAACGGGGTTTTAGAGGCATGGAGCAATGCACAGCCGTATAATCAATGGGGTGGCTCATGATGGGCACCACCTATGGACTGTGGCTGGTGCCAGCCTTGTCATAGGTAGCGCTGAGTTCAGCACTTCGGCTCGCCCCCACCCAGCTTTCGCACCAGACTGCTGTAGCACAGACCATGACCGCAAAGTATGCGCGGTATGCATGGGAGGCCACCATTCAAAACTTGCGGTCCCTTTGTTGCATATCAAATCGATCGATGAGTTCGTGGGTAGTCATATTGAGATCCTATTTGAAGTGCCTAGATAAAGAGCGTCACATCCATCTGATACACGCTGTATGCGAGAACCATCCCTCGGCGAAGAAGCACAGATAGGAGGAATATCATGACAACGGAAGGGTCACCATCATCGGATCAGGTACTCCGCAGACGGCGTCCACCATAACGCGCACGGAACGACCAAGTGACAAACCAAAAGGCATGTGAGTCCATATGTCAGAAAACACGGCAGGTGGCGGATTGTGCGGCGACTTATATGCATCCTGAACACAAGACTTCCAGGCTCAACCATTCCAGGATGTGCCCCTCATTCCATGGATGGATAATATACCAATTTTGGGATGGCCTGGTTGATGGTTTTGGGGAATTATCAAAAAGTACGGAATTGCGGGGATCCCATCGGATAGAAATCCACCCCGCTGGAGAGTCGATCTCGAACAGGCTAGCGACCACGGAACACCGTTCGCGAACGCTCCATTGGAACAAAAAGTCATGCAGGATAGGTGAATCAGCATTTGTCCTGAAACTCGTGCGTCAACGAACTGGGGTCCCACTTTGTTTCACGACCTGAGGTGAAATGGCCGCCCAAATCTGATCCTTATTGAGTCCCGGTGGTACAGCGTGTTCCCTTCCCAAAATGACGGCGCGTATGTTCTTTCAAATCAGGTACGCATGCAGAGCTCGCTGCTCAAAATAGAATGATACTGGAGTCCACGCACCCGCCTCAGGCGGGGAATGGGTTTCCCCGTCCCTCCTCCGCGGTGACAATGCCCCTTCTCCAGCCCAGTCCAAGGGGTCATGCTTGTCTCTGAGATAGACGAAGCTAAGCGATACCCCGAAGTGAAAATCACACCCACAGTGGCAAGATGTTGATTTTTTTTGGAAACCCCGGGGATCCTAAATCCACATAATGTGGGGAGCCAACAGATGAAGAGTCGTGACAACGCTGTGGCCCATTTTTCTCGAGTACAATCATTTGTGGTAACGAAGCTCTAGAGATGGCTTTGGTCAACACGCAGGGTAATAGGTTATAGGATCTGGCACAAGCAGGCCCTGCGTGGGGGATGAGTCTCGTAAAAGACTGGAACGAACGTCTTAGCGGTTCCGAGGGAAGAGAGGGAGTCGTGTGGGTTTTCTCATTCTCCAAACGCGGGCAGCCTGGAGTATAGACAAACGGAAAACAGAGAACGTGCCAGGGTCAACATCCGCATTCATTGTGAGAACGACTCCACCGGTACGAGCATCTCCATAGAGTGGAGGCTTTGAAAGAAGACACGCGAATAGTTGGAGTTAGGGCAATGCCAGACGTGGTCACTGGTGAGAGAAGTTATAATCAATCCGATTCCAAGGGACAATACCATGAGTGCTGTTTGTTTTCCACGGCATTTCCCTTGCAGGAGTCAAAAGACTTTCAAACTAGTATCAGCTTGAACCAACGCTTACCAGCGTCCTTCTTGAACGTGCCTCAGTCTCAGCTGTTGTCCGATGTCGTCTTTTCTGGTCGTCCCTGCAAGGTCAATTGGGTCCTTTCTCCAACGCGTTTGAGCTCAAGTTGCGACCCCGGTCCTCCCGGCAACAGTAGTCTTAGCGTCGTGCTCGCATACATCCCCATCCACTTTCCCCTTACGACCGACTGCATCTCTCATTCCAGCTTCTGGTTCGTGCTCGCAGCTCTGCGGTTTCTCCTCCCTCTTTTCGTCACCTCAACTACCCACTTGAGGTAGACTATTTCTCCGCCGGTGTTCTCCTGATGTGAGAAAATCGGTTCTGGAGAAATTCCTGCTTGGTCTCTGTTCCCGGGCGCTTGGTGAGTACTCTGAAAAGACCCTTGCTAAAAGGTGCTCACAAGCGTGAAGGCCTTCCCGCTGCAGTCTGATCATCACACTCTCCCATGTAATTGAAGTTTTCAAGCGTCGTGAATATCTGCACCAAATGAAAACAGTATAGTGAAGTCAGTGCGCATGTTTCTCTTGCTTTCTGATACGACAGAGAATCAGTGTCCTGTTTCTTGTTCACTAATCCTCTTCCAGTGCATGCCACGGTAAGTTGTGGAGAGTACGTGTCGCCAACGCTATGGTAGTATCGACATAAACTGGTGGGCGGGAGGCTCAATTTCGCGTCGGGTAATCCACACCGCCATCCTCACGCAAATTTCATGTCGGCCATCTATCGTCCTCCTAATTATAAAAGCGACGTGCTTCCAGCCACGCAACAAATACATCCCGTCAGCCATAATTTCAATTCCCCCGTCTCAGGAGGCTGACAATGTTCCCTAGCTACATGTGAGCCGCATCTAAAGTGAGGCTAACACGCCGGTGGTATATAAGTCACCGCAATTCGCCTCTGTCCTGCAGCCCGGTTTCCACTGAACGATCATGTCTCCCATCCCGTCTGTCGCTACTGCTTTTACGCTCTCTCCTGCTGCTTCTTCTGTTGCTCTTAACCCAGACTCCGGTGGGCAGTCTGCTTCTACGACGCCGCAGCATCTTCTTGGGACAGGTGGCCTATTGTTCGCTGTGGTCGCCCTTGTCTCAGTTGTGGGCTACTTCTATCATGGACGAGGGGCAACCAACGGTTCTCGAGCAACCAACACCTGGGCCTCTTTGAGCAGATTCTTGTCGGGTATGCGTCACCGCGATACAGTTACACCCACGGCACCTGCAGCCGACTGGCCTATTGATCTTGAGGTTGGTCCTGAGGTGAGTTGGACGCCAGGACATGCCGTTCGTTCCGAGCTGACACAACCACCAGCAACACGTGAGCATGGTATACGCGAGGTTCTTCCATCCCACGTTCTGGAATGTAAGCAGAATGAATATGGTATACCAAACATTCTTCTGACTGTCATACCCAGCTCGTCGAATGTCATCCTGGGACACCTTCCACACCCGCCATCTATGTGGAAGACGAAGCGAACGAGTTTCCAGCATCTGACCCGACACTCCCTGGAGTGAACTCGTTCTTGCACATGGACGATGACGCCGACGAGAAAGGGAACGAGGACGACCGGTCAAAGCGTCCATGCGAGAAACCTGACCGAGGTGTAAGGCTCAAAGTCGAAGTGCTTCCGCCGTACGACACGAGTTCGCCGACAAATGTCAAGTTCGATAGCGAGATCATCGGCACGACAGTTCGTCCGGGTATATTTCTTTGCGTTCCGGGAGAACAAGAACCAGAATATGATCCTTCCTCTGAGGACTTCTTGCCTGATTCCGAGTTGGACCTTTCTTATTTGGCTTACGATGGCATCGTGCGGACGACGGACCCCCCAATATCGGCCCCCAGTGCTCGGCGATATGGTATGGCTAACATGGCATACCTTGCCCAGAGTCTCAAGGACGCGATTCCGGATGATGGCTATGACATGGTACCTACGATCTCTCACCGAACTGGCTTGCCCGACGTTTTGGATGTAGAGACGGACCCAACCGCGTCCTGCAGATATCCAGAGCAACTCGGGCGCACGGACGACCAGCCAACAAGTACAAATTGCGACACCGGTACTCATGATAATCTCGACAAGTCTGTAAAGGTGGACCCAGCCATGGCTTGCGTACACATGGAGCGGTTCGAACCCGTGGATGACGACCCGGCGGATTGCTATTTTGGCGTTCACGATAGTTGCGATGGCTTACAGACAAGTGTGGAGGCTGCCGACACAGATGCAGCACCTCACCCGGGCCTGGACCTAATGCGACGACTCCTTGCAGAACTGCGGGATCCAAATCTAGACTGCAGTCCTCGAGCACTCTCCGAGGATAGCGATTACGATTATGATGACGACGACTGTCAGGATGACGATGCTATGCAACGCTCACTCGAGTCGACTTGTTCCACTCCTAGGATCGACGGCGACATGTCGGAGAAGGGTCCGATCTACCCTCTGACTCCGCCTTCAACGTTCATCACGTCTCCGGGCGGTACTCCCCGTGTTCGAAAGGCCCATGTACGGTCACCAGCGTTCCCATGGTTCAATGAGGAAGTGCAAGTCATATCGGCCACATCCTCGAACTCGCCTCCCACGCTATCGATGCTGTATGGTCCGAGGTTTCCTTCGCTGGCCGTACCTCGCAAGTGAGGTAACTTGATCGTGAATATACCCTACCACTTCTACATTCCAACTATTGTCACTCTTTTGCGCTTCCATCCCACCTCCGGCGGATATGGTGCGTTTTAAATCTAATTGGCCATGCTCACAATTCTGAGTTATGGTTCCCAAGCCAATTCCAACTATCGTCACTCTTTTAATAGCTTCTTGGTATGCTGTTTCTTCAGTTTGCGTTCTCCTGACCATCCTGATTTGCTTTCATTATCAGAACTAGCCATTCGTTGCGGTCCTGTTTGCATTTATCTCTGGTACTTCACATGGCGTGCTCGGATGTTCTTCTCGCTAATTTCTCAACACGAACCTAAATAGGCTTTATGTGGTTCGATCCCAAACGATCGTCACACGTTTGTGCATGGTTTGTTTCGCAGTCTGCACTAGGTTTGTATCGCATTGGTCTCTGCTACTGTTGACTCAGGCTCGCCTGGGCAGTCTGCTTCGATGACGTCGCAGCACCTCCTTGGGATAGGCGGTCTACTGTTCGCTATGGTCCCCTTGTCTCGGTTGCGGGCTACTTCTACCATAGACGAGGAGCAACTAGCAGCTCCCGAACAAACAACGCCTGGATTTCCTTGGGCAGTTTCTGGTCATCCATGTGTCACCGGGGTACGACTACACCCATTGCAACGGCAACGGCTACCGACAGGCCCGTTGACCTTGAGGTCGGTCTTGAGGTCGGTCAGAAGCCTGCACGTGTCATTCGTCGAACTAACACCACCATCAGCAGCACGTGAACATGGTGCACGCAAAGTTCTTCCATCCCACGTTCTGGAATGTGAGTAGACTGAATGCGGCATGGCAGACGTTCTTCTGACTGTCGTACACAGATCGTTGAATGTCATCCTGAGGTACCTTCCACACCGACAATATGTGTGGAAGACGAAACGAATGAGATTCCGGCGTCTGGTCTGAAACCTCACGGAATGAACTCGTTCTTGGATATGAACGACGACGACTGGAGTGGGGACGACAGACTCAAGCTGGCCCCTGGGAAACCAGACGTCCCTGGAGTTGCAAATCACAAAGTCGAAGCGCTTCCGTCGCGATCCGACCCACCCACGAACATCAATTTCAGTGGTGATATCATCCTACGACTGTTCATCCGGGCGCGTTCCTTTCCATTCCGGGAGAACACGAAGAAGATTCGTTTGCGTGCGTCTCATCTGATTTCGAGTCGGATTATTCCTGTTCGACCTACGTTGTCGCGACGACTGCACCCCTGAGAATTTGCCATCGCCCTCCGGTGTTCGACGATATGGTATAGGTGATATGGCATGCCTCGCGCAATGTCTCAAGGACACGATTCCGGGAGGGGGTCACGATATGGTGCCGACGTTCTCTCGCCGACGATGTCCCGGATTTCGAAGGGACGGGCCTACGGATGTCCTTCCGACTCCTGGAGCGGCGCCAACGCGAGAAGGACGAGTCGACGAGTACGAATCACGAGATCGATGCTCCCCATGGCCACGATGGCTCCGTAGAGATGGATCTAGCCATGCCCCAGCGACCCCTGCAGTGGCTCAAGCCTGTCAACAACGGCTTAGCGAGTACGAATTGCGATACCGGTGTTCAGGATGGTCGCGATGACTTGCAGGCGCGGCCGGCACCGATGCGGCGCCTGACGAATGCTTCGATCTAATGGGACAACTCTTTGCGTAACTACGTGATCCTAGGCTGGACTGCAGTCTTCGAGCCCCCTCCAAGGATAGCGATTCCGCGTACGACGCGACGATCTGGACCTGGACCTGGACGATGAGACTAGGCAAAACTCGCTTGACTCGGTTTCTTGTATCTCTAGGGCCCATAGCGACGTCTCCGACGAGGGTCCGATCTACCCTCCGACTCCGCCTTTGAAACATGCCGCGTCTCTTAGTAGCGTTACTGGTATTCACAGGGCCTACATGCGGTCACTAGCGCACCTGTGGTTCGACAAGGAAGCGCAAGTCATGTCGCCTACATCCTCAGACTCGTCCCGTTCGTTGTCAACCAAGGCTTCTGTTCATGCTTACAGGCATGGCTGTTCGATGCTGTATGGCCCGCGGTTCCCTCTCCCGTGCCTCTGAGGCAATTGGATCGTCAACATATCCCACATCCACATTCCAACTATTGTCACTCTTTACTCCTCCATCCCGCCTTTGGCAATTATGGTGCGTTCTGGGTTCGATTGGTCGTGTTCACAGTTTTGAGTTTCGGTTCGGAAGCCAATTCCAACTATCGTCACTCATTTAACAGCCTCCCGGTACGCAGTTTCTTTGCTTTGAGTTCCACAGACCACCCTGACTTGGTTTCGTTGTCAGAACTAGTGGTTCCTTGCAGTGTTTCATTTGCATTTAGTCTCCGGTACTTTATGTGTTTCATCTTGATGTTCTGTCCGCTAATTCTTCAACACGATTTTCGCGCACACTCAAAGGTTTCGTGTGGTTCGATCCCAAACGATCGTCACATGTTTGCATTTAGTTTGTTTCGTAGTATGCACTAGTATGGTCTCGGTTTCTTGGTACGGTATATTCCAATTGCCTCGCTTACTCTTCAGTACTCACCCTCTCACACCCAGGTTTCATGTGGTTTTTTCACCACCTTTGCATTGGCTTGTCTCGTGATTTGCATCAGGTATGCAATCTTCTTGTCTTCGCCGCCGTGTTCAACGATTTCGTTCAGTTTCATGCGACCCATTGTCGCCCGTTTGGATTCGGTATGTACCCTCTGGCTCCATCACAATCATCTTTTTGATACTGATCTCTTCGTAGTATCGGTCTCGGTCAGAAAATTCACGACACAGCTATCGGATGACACGCGTGGACCCAACATTCCTTTGACGACACTTGCGCACACGTTCAAACAGACGACACTCCAAACTAGCTCACCCTGATCCGAACTTGGCATACTGCTCAGCCGTCTACTCACCCTCTTCCTTATTCTCATCGTCTCCCCGGACGCATTTCGCGATTTAACGCCCATTTCGATGTGGTCGTAAACCTCTATTTGCGTCCGATGACCCCCATTCCCTTGTTTCCCGGAGTGGCTGCTAGAGCAGCGTGTGTGTTCCTCTTTCCGAGTTTGGATCTCGGCCTCGTGCGTGCGAACGTTTGCCTTTGGTTACCCCACCTTTCACCTTCAGCCTCTGGACTCGAACCCCAAGAAAAGGTCCCCGCTATCCGTTCTCCTTCCTGTCAAACAAACGGGAATGGTTCTTTGGCGATATGGTCGATATGGCTCTCGCATCGTCCTTTTGCCTACCTGGACTTTCTTTGTGGGGTACGAGCACTGGCAGGGCAACGTTGGCATGTGACACGAGCTCAGCTTTGGAGTGGTATGGTCTGTTTACGCGTGCAGCATCTGTCGTCCACGTGTCCTTTTGATCGCTGTCTGTCGTACCAAAATCCAGAGAAAAATATATAATTTATAAAACGCAACGTCTGTTCCGAACGACGATCGCCTAAGGCTGAACTCTGGGATATGTAAATGTTCCATAACTATTTCTCAGGGTGCTTGGCCCGTGTGCTTCCCTCGGAGGTCGAGGTGGATGACTTGCTGGAGTCCGCGTTTTACCTGCAAACGAACATATTGGTGCCGAATTCATGGATGTTCCCTATCGTATTGGCACCACCTTCGCAGCGTCAAGATTACCATTACGCTCAGGGACACATAACCCACTGTTTGCCTCGACCGGACAACAATTCAACCGTCTAACTCAGAATCCTGCAACTCAGATACGAGAGCACATTACAATTATGCACGTCCTAATATCCTTTGTATCAGGAACAGCCAGGTGGAGTAAGACCCTTGGTTTCGGTTCAAGACAGCACAAGTCACATCAGATCTACTTTATACTAACAAGGAACAAGAAACGAGAACTGCGAGCCCATTCATGCATGATTCACAACTCGACGAGCTCCGGATGGCCATTCGTAATTTTCTAGCACTTGCATTGGCCGGGTTTGCACTGGCAGCTGCCAAAGCCGTTTGAACGTCAGTAACACGCTCATTCGTTCAAGCAGAATGAAGCTCACGCGTCGCCGCACTTGCATGTCTCGCCGCAGGTGCCGGCTTGGTTGACGAGGATAGTGTTTACCTGTCGGGAAAGGCGTCGTGAGCAAACTCGCCAGCAACTCGAGGAGATAGGGCTGGACGTACAGTTTGCATCATGGAAGGTGCGTGGGTGTGGGTGATTTAAATGACTCTGATGGAGGCTTTGGAAGATTTGCTAAAGACGTGCAAGCTCAGAGGACCTCCTTTTATACCTTCGACGGCTGGTCGACTTTCTCATAGGATTACCCATCAATGCGTCATGCATGTCATCCAAGAAACCACGCATCGTCCAAGAAATGGCTCATCTGGTCACGTGCCTTCATTGAAATCTTCAACCCAAAATAGCACACGATACATACCTCCGAATGACATAGTAGCCAGCACCGCACACTGCAGGGTACCTTGGATGAGCCCGACATGGGATAATATTGGATGTTACGGCGCAATCCAACAGCTAATTGGCATCATTCAATGACTCATCAAGGCATCCTAGAAATCGCGCATTGTTCGAAAAATGGCTCATCCGAATCTGTCGAGGCCCTTCCGCGTGTCCCCAGGCCCCTATCGATAACTCTCCGAGATAAAAAATACAATTTATGAAACTCACGTCGCCTAGCACCTGAATCACTTACGCCTGTGGTATCAAATCAAACTGCGAAAACGGCGTCAGCGGTTGCACTTAAGCTCAAACAGCTAATTGGATTCGATGAGTCATAGTCGCAAAGTTCATGTGGAGATGAGGAAGCCGGCCCAGCCAACCCTCTTGACAGACGCTGCGTCTGGCACTTGTCCCTCCAGACGTCACAGGGTCTGCAGTACATCATTGAAGAGGTGGATTAGGTAGCAGAGTTGGATGACCATGCTTCGAACCTGCGGCAGCCTTCGTCGTGAAGACGACAAGTCATCCAGTCGACCGCATTACATTCCTTTTGACGTTAAAACGTTAGAGGAGTCAGAGTACTTAGATTTGGTCTTGTCTTTTGTCCACTAGAGTCAGCTATCTTTCAAATAGGAGGATTATTCATTATGAGATTTATAGCGTGACCTCTCGCTGGAACTAGTTGGCGGCGTACATTCTATGCATATGCAAACCTCTTAAATAGGTCAAGAGGGTCGCTTTAGAAGCGTACTCGAGCGGCATTTAGTTGAGCTACAAGAGGCTACCTCCGGCTGCCGCTGGATGTGGATGATTCTACGAGGGGCTGTACGTCGAACGGTGTGCAGATCACAGATGTATCGGACGTGCCAATGAAAACACCAGTCTATGACGGCCTCCATTGACTCCGAAGAATGGGCGTGGGCCGCCCGAAAAGCTAGATTGGGATTGGACTCAGTGAAGGTCATTGTAGGGTGAATTCGGAGGATACAGGTAAGCCAGAGGTCCCTAGGCCATCGGATCTTTGGTGGGAGAATCACGACTTTCCAAAATCCTGAGAACTCTTTCTTCCCTTCTTCATCGAGCTCGGAGACAGAACCGCGGGATGTGGACTGTCCGTCTGCGGGCGGTGCTACCACTGTGATCAACTTCCTCCAGAGCATCAGTCTCGATAAACCCACAGGGCATGGACCGTTGGCTAGCTTGACATCAAAGTGTTTTAAGTTCTACAAATGAGTCGTCGTGGAAGCTGTTTAAAGCGAAACGAAAGTTCAAACGTTCGAGCACCACCTTACATAGTGCACGTGACCTAATCTGAAGGGTCTAGACGATAGAGTTGAAGTCGGATGTCAGCTTGAAGCTCCCGTCATAACACGAGTCTGTTTCATACGTTCTCGATGGCGACGATAGCAGGGAAGACCTCGCAGACAACTCCAGCGGCGCTCCCACCGTCCGTGTTCACATTACCCCAGACCGCTCAGCTCGAAGCCCTCTACACCATCATCAGGGACCGAAAGACCAGTCGCGGCGACTTTCTCTTCTACTCTGATCGAATCATCCGGTTGCTCGTAGAAGAGAGTTTGAACCATCTACCCGTCGTGCCCAAGACGGTGGAGACGCCCACCGTACGTTGACGTATCTCCATGCCGATGTTGCGAGATCGCGGCCTAATTTGGTCATGTAGGGATCCAAGTACGAGGGAGTGGGGTTCGAAGGAAAGATATGTGGCGTTTCTATATTGCGTGCTGGCGAGGTGTGCCGGGGACCCCCGTTACGACACTGCTTGTTTTCCTTGTCTCATGCACGTCACTGGTCAGGCTATGGAAGCGGGCTTGCGTGAAGTATGCAGGAGCGTCCGCATCGGAAAGATCCTCATTCAACGGGTATTAATCAATGATGTTCTCGCAGAATCAGCCTGACGATCGCTTGATTAGGATGAAGAGACTACACTCCCAAAGTTGTTCTACTCCAAAGTGAGGTCATCTCTGACTCCCAATCCATGTTTTCTTAACTATGGCTCCAATGCTAGCTTCCAGAGGACATTGCATCGCGCTACGTTCTCCTTCTAGACCCTATGCTAGGTATGTTCGCGGCAGGAAATTGCTATCATTTTTCTGACTCTGGGCTAGCAACTGGAGGATCGGCCATGAAAGCGGTCGAAGTCCTGAAAGAGCATGGCGTTCCGGAGGAACGCATCATCTTCATAAACTTGGTAGCCACCCTTGTTTGAAACATTCCAGGTATATTGACCTCCCTCGAGATCGCAGCCCCCGAAGGTTTGCAGGCGTTTTGCACCAAGTTTCCTGCGTTACGCGTGGTATGATCACTGTCACATCTCCGGGTGAAGTGGGCATTTACGAGTGACAAGATTACTGGTTGGATCGACCACGGTCTCAATGAAAAGGCATATATCATACCAGGTCTTGGGGATTTTGGCGAGAGACGGTGAGCATACCTGTATTCCTGATATTCTCGAACTTGGTTCCCTTATTTGGGAGCCCACAGGTACTGCGAGTGATGTCCTTGCGTGTTCCGGTAATTGGCTCATACCTTACGCGGCACGATAAGCATTCCTGACATTTCCGAACCTCCAGGTACTGCGAGATACATATCTTACACAGCATGATAAACCCCATCTTCCTTCACGCTTCAGGTGACATCATCCCCTGAATCCTCATGCACTAGAGGGACCGAATAGAATATGATGACTACTTTAAGCTATCAATGCCAGATCCTCGCGCAATTCAAGCGTCTCAGACTCTCAATACCTCGGAGACGTGCTTCACTAGCCATCCACTGATGGCATCTGTAGTAACATCGAGACTGAATAACTGTAAATGCCTTTGGCCGACTGACGAGACTCACCTTTTCCTAGCACATATGGCCCGAAACAATACAAAATCACCAACGACCGCAGAAACAGTGCTTCAGGTAATAGCACAGCACTAAGGTTCAGAACAAGGGCCTCAATGGCCGCGGGATACAGCTCGGCCATGTCGCCTACAAGGTATACCATATCAGAACGTCGAGTTCTACAATACCACAACTTTATGAGTCGGTCTCACCAACGAGAACTCCCGCTTCACGGAGGAAAGGCTTGACACGGTCAAGATGGCGCTCGATCGCCTCATGCTCGATGTCATGATTCTTCGCGAGACGGACGAGGAGTCGCTGGAGGCGCTCAAGGGCTTGGGCCGCACGCTTCGCTCGTCTGGTGTGTCCCGGGGCCGTCGCAGGCAGTGGGAACCTCGTGCTGAGGTCATCACGCGCGGTCGCGATCAACTTTGCAATGTCTTTTAACAGTGGGATAAACGGAGCGATGCTCGGGGGGACGCTGTCAGCAGACGCGGACCTGAGTATGTCGTGAAACATCATGCTCAAGGCGACGGAGTTGTTGATCACGCTCTCGAAAGACCGAAAGATTCTGCCAGCTTCCTCGGAGAGGAGAGCCTCGAGGCTGTGTTGAATCATCTCAGGCCTGCTATCTGTGGAACCTTGTGACATTTGAGCGTTGGGTTGAACCCCATGCACGTTCGACATCGGGGGGATGGTAAATGAGGCTTCTGTGAGATCACAATGCCCTGGTCAATTCATCTAGGAATCCCTTCGGAGAAGGAAGTAAACGAACCTTGCATTTCATCGGCGATGTTGGCCGTATGGAGCAAGGCTAGACATCATTGTTAGACGACACTCTTCGACTTGAATCATGATATGCGCACAAAAGAGCTCTTTCCATCCGTCGCCTGTGTTCAACGGTCAGTCGCATACTCATATATGCGAGCACAAGGACGAACTCGCATCGGATTCGAGGGAAATGTCCGACAGTGTCCCCGCATCCTGACTATCGGCACGGGTGAACGAGAGGAAAGCGGAAAGGAATATTAGGAACAATATAAAAAAGTATGGAGGCATGTTTGAAAGACGAGCTTAAACGCACGATGATACATACGACTCACCACGAACGTTATATACCTGCCCTCGCAGATGCTGGTGCGGTTCCTCTCCAAACAGGCTGGTTTACACGCGGCGGACGGGTCTGCCAATGCCACACGATCCATGACATATATGTAAGGGCAGCTCGCCAAAACCCAGCCATGGAGTGCTTGTTCATAACGGATACGCTAAGTGGATCACCATCCAGGGTACGATCACATTTCTGCTCCAGAAATGTATCCCATATAGACCAACGGCCATCATGACTGTGGTCAGTGTGCGCCAGGGGTCCGCTTGGAGGCTAGGGGATTTGGCAGGTGCCGCCAAACATCTAGATGCCTGGTTTGATGAACGATCAATGTTGCTGTGTTGTTCGTGCCAGCTCTGAGGTTGCTCAGCCACATGAAAATTTAAAGACTAGTTCTGGAGTCCTGGAGCCACTGAAGGGGCAGAAAGGCTTATAACTGCAGGTTTCTGGCGACTCCACTGTGGTACCCGACTGAATGTGATGATCACTCAGAGCGCGCATTGGGATGGGTGAGATGAAAGAGTTCCAGTTTGGTCCGATGGGAAATTTGCGAAGCTTGACGTCCGTGTCGGGCTTTGCTTCTCCGAATGTCCAAGTTCATCTCTTCCATCACGCGAACACGGCCCACATGTGCCACTCGAACGACGTCGCTGTCGCCGTCGAGAGCGTCAAACAAGTTCCCTGCATTTACATGTAGGAGATATGCCCAGGCTCGGCAGACAACCTCAGCAGGGGCTCGGGACAGGTCCGCCATCGGGGTGCGTCAAACTGCGTCCTCTACAAACCTACGCGCTCAAGGAAAACGAACCATTTTTATCTTGTAGGTATTCACACCCACCGCTGCTGCGCTATTCGTGGCCACGGGCGCCGGCTTGTTTTACTACTTCCAGTACGAGAAACGGAAGCTGCAGGAGAAAAAAGGTTCGTCTCTCACATACGGGTTAAAACCGGGTATTCACGCTAAATGGGTCTTCAACTTTGTATTTATGCAGAAAAGGAACTCGAGTCTCGTTCGGTCGGACGACCCCAAGTTGGCGGTCCATTCAAGCTCACGACACACGACGGCAACGCTTTCTCGGAACAAGACCTCTTGGGAAAATGGAGTTTCGTCTACTTTGGATTCACCAACTGCCCTGACATTTGCCCTGCTGAACTGGACAAGATCGGGGCGTTCCTCCAGCCCTTGGGTTCGTGTTATCCCCACCCTCACAGTCCATGGCGCGTACTAACCATGCCTGTATTGGCCCGCAGAATCGGAATATGGACAAGTTTTTCAGCCCGTCTTTATCTCTGTCGACCCAGCTCGTGACGGCAGCAGCCAAATGAAAAGTTATCTCGCTGACTTCCACCCCCGGATCGTTGGTCTTACAGGCGACTACGCCTCCACCAAGTCCATCTGCAAAGCATACCGGGTATATTTCTCTACTCCGCCCAACGCAGACCCCAAAGGCGACTACCTCGTAGACCATTCAATATACATCTATTTCATGGATCCGGACGGCAAGTTCGTGGAAGCGTTTGGGCAAAATAGCACAGCAGAGGAGGTGATGGAGAGGGTAAAAAGGGAGATGGAGGAATGGAAGAAGCATTCAGGGCGTGCAGTCTGATTTATGCTGGACACTGCCCATCCTATCGCACTAGAGTATCCTACTCACCACTCATGTAATCGCATTCGCTCACCGCTCACAAACGCATGGTTGCACCCGTATTTGCAGTAGCAAGTCTATACAGGCCGTCTGGTATCAGACCCCGATTCTATTCCTCGAGTTCCTCCGCTTGCTGCGCCTTTAGCTTTGACATCTTCTTCATCCGACGCATCATGCTTTAAAAGGGGAGACCATCAAACGACAACGAATCCACCAGAACCAACCGTTCACTTACTCGTCGTATTGGCACCTTGCACAGACGACAGTCAATTACCAGTGACAAAGAACTTGTTCAAACACTCACTTTTCATACCCGTGTCTCTCGTTCTCGCATTCCCAGGGGAGGTAAAAGTTCTTTCTCCGGCACACGTTCAGTGGTATCAACAACCTGTGGTTCCCAGAGAAAAAAAAACAAGCCCGTCAGTCAGCAATGCCCCCAGGCAGAGCCAGACACATACGCAGAACATTGATCCCGCCATGCGACGGGCACCCTTGCGGCTTTGAGTTCCTCCTGGGATGCGGTATGTGCAGACACCATTTGGCTCTTGGTCTGTCAAAGTAATACGAACACGATCAAGTACGGAAGGTGTGGCTGTGTCGTCTCCCGAGTTCCAACGCACAACTTCCATCACTGCGAACCATTGTTGCAAGTCCCATTCTCTATCTAAACGACCATTTTGTGTTGCGGTGTGCATCTCCCTCTGTTACACTGTTAATGATTCAATTGCTTCTCCTACTCCAGCACATCCATACGTAGTCATAATTTGTGTGGGTGGGAACACATTGCTGGTTTGGGTCATTCGTATCATCTATCAATCATTGTTATCAACGCTACTTAGGATGGGACCCACCCTCGAAACGACCGCTGGGAAAGAGTCATTTTCCAAATAATGCGTGATTTTTTGGGTGCTTTGATGAGTGTGCCAGCTCCCGTGACTCGGATGCACGTGACCAGATGAGCCATTTCTTGGACGATGCGTGGTTTCTTGGATGACATGCATGACGCATTGATGGATAATCCTATGACAAAGTCGACCAGCCGTCGAAGGTATAAAAGGAGGTCCTCTGATCCTGCAGCTCTTTAGCAAATCTTCCAAAGCCTCCATCAGAGTCACTTGAACTACATACACCCATCCAACTTTCATCATGCAAACCGTACGTCCCGCCCCGCGCCCTTTAGTGGTTTGCGTGTTTGCTCACGACGCCTTCCAGGTAAACACTATCCCCGTTAACCAAGCCGGCACTTGCGGCGAGACCACATGCAACTGCGGCGACAGGTGAGCTTCACTCTGCTTCTAGAACGAACGACCGTGTTACTGACGGCCTTGGTAGCTGCCAGTGCAAGCCCGGCCAATGCAAATGCTAGATGATCATCAATGACCATGCGGAGCTCGTCAAGTTGTGAATCATGGATGGGCTCACAGTTCTCGTTGCTTGTTCCCTGTATTTGGAAATGAATCTGATATGTAACTCGTGCTGTCTTGAACCGAAATCAATGTTCTGACTCCACCCTGCCCTTTCGAATCAAAGTAGATAAGGATGTACCACGCGCAAGGCGCTCCTATATCTGAGCGCTGAGCTCCGAGGTTTGAGATGGGACGACTACGCTGTCGTTACGGGTCTTGAAGGCAACCAGTGTGTTAGGCGTTGAGCGCAATGGGGATCTTGACGTTGCAAAGGACGTGCCCATACGATAGGGAACATCCATGAATTTGGCGTCGTGATGTTTGTCAATTTGTCAGGTAAAACGGGAACACCAACAAGTTATCCACGCCCTAAGGAAAAAACGTTCGTGTGCCCCAGAGTCCGAGCTTTGGCGATCGTCGTTTGGAACGAACATTTGAGTTTTATAAATTATATATTTTTCTCTGGGTTTTGGTACGACAAACAACTATCAAAAGGACACGTGGACGACAGATGCTGCACGCGTAAACAGACCATACCACTCCA
>JBBPLP010000346.1:0-25885 GCA_038089875.1 Fistulinella prunicolor
TCTGTACAATATCGGTTCAACCGAAAGCACGGGATGGGAGGGAGGCACGAGGATCAACATTACCTGTACCGTACTCTGTACTTCCCCTTTTCTCCTTGATCGTATCATATCTGTACAATATCAGTTTGGCTGAATGGACTCCCTGACAACCCCAATGTAAGATCATCGCACAGTATGGAACGCCACTCTAATACACTAATACACCACTTCATAAAACGGTAACGGTAGCCGCAGCCGAATTAACTGAGTATTGTGTTACGCTGACCGTCGGTTTCTCTTCACTACTACGAACAAATTATCGTCTTGTCTCTACAGTATAGGTGAATAAGTTGACTACATTGGAAGTTCGACCAGTATTACTCGAGCCCATGGAAGAGTATCCTCCAGCGCCTGCGAGCCGTCAAGATTGATCACAGAGACGGTTTGATGTTTAATTGATGACCTAGTCACCGATAACACTGCCCCCACCTTTAGCCCTGCCCCAGCTACTGCGTCGCCTTCAATAACCATACAGTAATTCCCTTTCTTCCTCGGGGCGTACGGAGTGAGAGTACCTTCCGGTATATTGACACGCATTACACGTGCACCGGCGGTATTCGAAGTCAGTGACATCGCCAGGTGCCCAGGGGGGACTCGCTCTCCAGAGGGAGAGAATAAGGGACTAGGGACGTCCGTTCTCGCAAGGCGACCAACATAGGTGGCTTGCCAACCGACTCCGAGCTGGAAAACCGCCTGGTAGGTCTTGAGGGCCGCTTCCACCCGTGGTTCCAGAATAAAAACCAACTCTGCCCATATTCATGATTTCTCCAGAATTGCGGAGACACCAATAATTTGACTTACTTGTAAGCGGGCGGGGTGCCAAAACAACGACATCCGTTTCGTCTACGGCCCACGGATTGGTGCTACAGCCTAGAAGACTTTCAGGTGGTGTTTCGGAATCCAATGGCGGGGGTGTCTTCTGTCTGCGTTCCGCGGGATCGGTGCTGTATCCGCTCTGGAAGGCGGTCGAGACTTCACGAGCCTCGAGGGGAGTCAACAACCTTCCAGATAGAGTAGCTGGAAAACCCCTGCGTCTTTATGTGAGTATAGAACGAATGGAACGATTAGTGTAGGGATTCACCTGATGACGACGTCGCTCTTCTGAAAGACACTTTCCTTTGCGTTCCCTGGGGCGACAATACATTCCTCAGGTCCAATCTGGCGAAGTATGCCTCGCCACCCTCTGAATGGGCCACGTATAATCAGGACTTCCTTGTGGAGAAATGCTTGATCCTCATCACGATCGGAGACTTGATCAAAGTGAGCGAAGACCGTGATCGGAAGAGCAAACCTATGTTCAACTCCAGACTTCGTCACCCCTACAACATGCAAAATCCTGCGGTCAATATCGACCTCCTGCACAGTCCCACCCCACCCTCTTCGTTCTCCTCGTACTACTTCAACCTTGTCTCCACGTCTAACATCGTACCCCTTACCCGCGGAAAATTGTAACGCGGTCACTGGAGGCCTGAAATCAGCCGAACGTATTGGGACAGTGATCCAACGGGATTGTGGTGCAATCCCAGTTAAATGAACCATTCCAGACACACGGTCAACAGCATCCACGGTACCCATGAACCCGGAATATGGTCCCGTTCTGACTTCAGCGGCATCGCCAGCCATAACATCAACGTCGATGGTCGGGGCAGATGGAACTATGACACTGTTGGGTGCCCAGACATGCTGATCAGGAACGTATGACTCTAGTATGAATGGCGGGGCACGAATCTGTAGAGTAATCTAAGCAGAAGTTGTAGGTAACAGATTAGCAACTCACCTGCTCGCCAGTAGACTCCAAAAACGTGACCTCTTGGGTCTCAACATCCACGATCGTAACTAATCCATATCTCCCCATGTCTTGGTGATGTGCGTTCTGCAGATCACTGTAACTGTCCTTGATGATGCGAACCAAGTCTCCAACAGCAAAAGAGCGTTCCAGGTCCACTAATGGAACCATCGATTCTGTACCATCGTAGAACATGACGTCTGCGGACCTATTCTCGTGGTCCAGAGATACTAGCTGACCCCTTCGATTGTCAAATGAGGAGTTGCGAACTATTACGCAGTCACCGGGTTGCCAGAAGCGTTGGTGGTATTCTTTCAGAGTGGCGGTCATGAAAGTCGGGTTGACCTTCGATTGGATATGAAAGGAGATTTGGTGAGGAGTTGGGGGGACTGTAAGCGGAGAGAGTTGGGATTTCGGGATACTGAGCAATAGCAGGCCAGACACGTAAAGGTGACGCTTATGCTTGAAACACGGGAGACCTTGGAATGGAGTAGACTGGATACTCCGATAGTTGCTGGGAGAGAAAAGCCGGCGAGCTTGCTTGTCTTCGCCAATGTTCCCTTCGGATTTCGGGCGATCAAGGTCGCTCAGATATCGCGATGCTACTAGCACATGGATGACGCCTGAGTCCGTGTCATGGGCTAGACTGTAAGCAAGGTCGCCGCGATACTTGCCACGTTTCTGAATAGTATACCATCCACGAGCCCTTGGCTCCACTTGACCGAAACCCGAGTGCCGAAGGACGTGTTGAACATGTTCGTCGAGCGGTACAAGTGAGATAGATCGAATGCAATCCGAGTGAGATGGAGGGATTGTGCGTAATAAAGTCGTGGGGTGTGGAGCAGTGACGGTGACGCGTCCTGGAAGGCCTTTATGTTCCGAGGCGGACAGACCTGCATTCGTCCATACCGAAGCGATGAACTTGGCGGAATGGGCTGGAATTAAGACGTTCAAATGGAGAGCAAAGGAAAAAAAAAAAAAAAAGACTTTTACCTGGAATAATCCTGACCCACCACGATCGCACGATACCCGTTCCGGTTGGATGTGTTCGTAAGGGAGTCAATTCCTGTAAGGGGAGCGGTTGATTTTGTGCGAGTCTTCGACAATGTTCCTCGAAAGATACGGACTCGAAGAGGATCTCACGTTTGGCAAGATCCTCTTCGAAGGTAAGGGAGGAAATAACGTCCTCCCAGTATCGAATTTTGGCATACTTGCCGTCTTGAAAGTCGACAATACGCATAAGATTTTCATATGTTACTGATCCATCCATCCAATCACTGATAAGATGGTACATGCCCGCGGCATCAAGGACTTCCAAATCCTCTTCACCGTCAACGACATCCCCCGAGGCGCCATCGCCGTCCACCGAATCGCGCTCGTATCGTTCCGCAAGGGAGCGCAGGGTATGACCCAAATGACCCCGTGACCACGGATGCAAGGGGTAGAAGCGACTCTGGGGTATTGCTGTACCGTCTGTACCATTAAATATATGCATTGAACAATATAGGTGAATTGAACATACCTTGTCGTTCCTCTAACTCGTCTCGTCCTTCTTGCTCCTGCTGCTCCTCCCTATCTGGGACAACGAAACCTACGATTTGTCAGTGACTAGACAGCGGGGAATATCAGAGACGTACTATCTTCCAATTCTCCTTCCGAAGATCCGTCATCGTCGGTGTGGTGTGCCTCTGTATCAAGATATCGTAGAACCTACATATCATTAGCAATACAATGTAGGAAGTTTTCGTTGGCTCACCTGTTTACTAGGAGCCTTCCGACGTTTGTTCTTGAAACGAGAGGCGGATTTATTGAATATATTTATAGAAATAAACGAAACCATTCATACCTTCGGGCCCTGAGGGGGTTCATCCACGACTCTACTCCGCTTTGATGAATGCTTTGGATTGGAAGCCGATGAACAGCTTGCAGCACCTAACCACGGGGAATAAAATCAATGAGTTGATGCGGGACAACCGAAAGCGACAACTCACTTGTGGAAACATCTCTGTCGAGGGATACGCCAAAAGAGCTCATAGCCTCTTCAACGGCCATGACACACTTATCCCTGTCCCCGTCCTCTGAGGCAAGAAACACCGCTTTGAAGACAACTTCCCACTCCTCGGAGACAAATTTACTGCCGAACATTGAACGCAGTGTATCATCCAGCTGGACAAACGTTATTTCATCATTCGCCCACTTCATCACCAAACCCCACGCAACCGGCTCAGAGGTTAACAAGCGGCTGCCAGAACCTGAGTGCATCAATCAATCAACGGCCACCGCTGAACATGTAGTCTAGTAACTTACTTGAAGGTCCACCACTGATATTCGATATTTCCGCATCGCACGCGTCGGTGGCATTGATGTTCGACATGTTCTATAGCGCACGCATTAGCGGCACTGACGGGTTTAACCTGTCCGGCGATGCAACTTACTTCCGATGGAATTCAATTCTGTGTACAGTAATTGTAGAGACAAGGTAAGCTCGATTGATGATCTACTACTGATGTATTCGTATTCTAACTTAAGGCAAGATGGAGGAAGGAAAGAGAAACGACGCGGTCTGACGCGACGATTTGTAGTGACTGCCGAATTGGGATGAACGTGTGAAAAAACTAAGCGGCCCGCTTGTGGGCCGAATCCCGATCGCGTCCCGAGGAATTCTTCAGGTAGATCCTGAGGAAATCGGAGACGACCCAATCTCCTTCGTAGGCACGAAGTATCGTGTACCTTTCCTTCGACTGGGACGCGAAAATTAGAATTAGAATGATAGTGGAATGAAGGAAAACGTACCGCTTTAAATACAATATCGAGCTGCTGCCTCGACTGCATTGACCAAGGTTTGCGAGTAGAAAGATGCTCACGAGCCAAGTGCGAGACAAAAGTCTGACGACATAAGTTTATTTCTAGAAATGCAAATAAGATCTGGTAGTACTTACACGAACCTCCTCGTATTCCACAGCCGGCCAACCCAACACGTCTTGAAGGTTGTAACCTCCCCGGTTGATACGCGAAACCTCTCCGCGGGGTTTGGGAATCAGTGACTTGGGCTGGGAAGTAGATTCGGGGATCGATTCCGGGATTCCCATCGGAGTAAGGATCTCAGCCTCCCGAGGGAACACACGATGTTGCGTAAGTGGAGGGGGAGAGATAGCGCGTTCTGGTGGGAACACTGATTGGCATACAAGGGGATGATAATGACGATGAAACCGGGGGTGAGAAGGCGCTTTGGGCATGTTTACAGGCGGTAGGAGATGCACCTCTAGCAAATGCACTTATGGTTAATAGGCACGCCGACACAATAGAGGTACATACCATAAGGCGGCTATCATCAAGACCTCCATATTGCTCCATAGTAGGGCATAACTACGCCGATCAATTGTTAGGGCTAGCCAGATTGATTAGTTGTAGCAATCACGCCCATACAAAGAATGTACGTATGGAGTTGATTAGTCTTAACACCGCTCATGGTAGGATAACTACGCCGCTCAGTGGTGGTTAGTTGAACCTAATTGTTTCGGAATGAAAGGTAGCACCGTATCACAATTGTTCTTGTTGATCCTACTAAGTACCGCTACTATCATTATATTATAACTGGTTTGACGACGCCATATTGAGTGAAAAGGGAGAGAGAAGCTGTGGGAGAATCCGCCATAAATAGTGACCAGCGATTTCAAACTCAGCCTGAAGCGGAAGGCGAGTAGGTTCAGGCTGAGTTTCAAATCGCCAGTCACTATTTATGGCCGAATCTCTTTACTTTTTTTTCTTCTTTTCCCATCATGTCATGTTTGAATGCACGTTAGGGAACAGTTTTGCCTCCCTAGTACAGTACATTAAAATCAACGAGGGCTCCTCCGTGAACAATAGTGCGTTGCAACGGGCTAACTACATGTCGTTATATACTATCGCTATCGTTATATCGTTATTAATCATTATATCGTCACTGATGCTCAAGTTCTATTTGTCCAATTGTCTCCATGCTAAGCAACGCGGCGTCGACCTCCCCTTGGCCACTTTCATTTTATAATTATCTATCGTCGCTGGAGATACGGGACACATGACTAGGAGGTACCTCCCATAGTTTTATGCGTTTTTCGTTTTCTAATTGTTTACTCACTGCAGATATTTAACCGAGGGCTGGAAGACTCGGGCACCCAGATACAATGGGCAATCCTTTCAGTCGCATGATTTATACCCCACAGACGGTATGTCTTATTACCACTCTATCCTTCGTGTTTATACAAATCTTGCAAAGGAGCGGGGGGCCGATGGCGTATTTCTCTGCGATGAGGCTTCAGCGAATATCCTTACGGTAAGCGCTGCTTTGTATGTAGCGTGGCCTTGGCCGGAATCATTATTAAAACTAGATCGGAACGTCCCTGCGCCTTTGCCCAACGGAGTGTAAGAGGATTGAGGACGCCATACACGCAGGACCTATCGTAAAACGCAGGCTGATCAACTCTCCCTCTAACACGGTGTGTGATGATGCACGCAACATTGTTTATATCTGATTCCTTGATTAGATCAGAACACCCCTTCCTTCATTCCCAGCTCTGAAGCGCAAGAGGGACGAGGAAGACATACCCACAGTCCATGCCGCAAAGCGCATGCTCAGGTACTCCTCCATTTCATCTATTCCCGCGGTGAGTGATGCTATATATACAGTACCGTTTTACTCATAGTACCGTTTTACTCATTATTTGGATTAGATGGGAGCACCTCTTTCCTCATCCCTAGCTTTGAAGCGCAAAAGGGACGGAGACATACCCACAGCCCGTACCGCAAAGCGCGTACTCATACACTCCCCCATCTCATCCATCCACGTGGTGAGTGGCACTATACACACTACCGTTTTACTCTAATTGTTTTGATTAGATCAGAACACCCTTCTCCTTATCCCTACCTGTGAAGCGCAAGAGAAACGAAGGAGACATGCCCACAGTCCGTACCGCAAAGCGCGTACTCATTCACTCCCCCATCTCATCCATCCACGCGGTGAGTGACACTACACACTACCGTTTTACTCTAATTGTTTTGATTAGATCGGAACATCCTCCTTATCCCTACCTTTGAAGCGCAAGAGAAACGAAGGAGACATGCCCACAGTCCGTACCGCAAAGCGCGTACTCATCTACTCCCCCATCTCATCCATTTACGCGGTGAGTGATACTACACGCTCTACCGTTTTGCTCTAATTATTCGGATTAGATCAGAGCATTCCTCCCCTCGTCTCAAGCGTTGAAGCGCAAGAGGGACGAAGGGGACATACCCACAGACCGTACTGCAAAACGCGTACTCACCTATTCCCCTATCTCATCTGTCGGCATGGTGAGTGACGCTATTCATGTACCATCTTGCTCTAATTGTTTTGATTAGATCGGAACACCCTTTTCCGAAAGGAATGAGGAGACACCTGCGGGACCTAACATAAAACATGTGCTTGTGGACTCATCGTCATCCTCTATGACTCTCCTCATTCTTCCCAATGAATTACTCTACAAAATCATCGACTCCATGGATGAAGATTCGCTGACAGCATGCACACAAGTTTCCATCCTCCTGAGAGAGATAGCCGGTCCAGCTCTTCTCGCTGTGTTCAACTTCATTCCCGATCGGTATTCGTTTTGGGTTTCTGTGCGAGAGCACCAGTGCAGAGCTCTTCTGGTTTGGCGGCGGCTCAGTTCATTCACTCGCCCCGAAAATATATTCTTCAATGCAGAAGGCGATCACCATCTCCGGGCATTTGATATATTCGTCCGGTCTCCGCAGGCGGCGAACATCCGATCAATTCATCTGTATTGTCAGGGGACTTCGCTGTCGATGACTCATGTTGCCATCCTGCTGAGGAGCATTCAGGCCTCGGGCTGTAATGACCTCACATTCGACTACTCTCGGAGTGCTCCGTCCCCCATCTGCCGGATTTTGGTCCCGAAAACTCGTAGTTGGACCCCAAGCCGGCTAGTCTCGTTCTCGTCCGACTCCACAGCCCTGTTCTCTCCGGAGTGCATTCCCTTCGTGATGGACGTGTTATTCAACTCACCACTCGAAGACCTTTCGCTGAAGAACACTCGTCTGGGTTCCTCTAGGTGGGGGAGGCTACTGCGCGCGCTAAATCTACCTCGTCTGCAACGTTTGGAGGTTGACGGCGAATGTCAGGTCAAAGACCTGTTGGATTTTCTGAGGCGACACCAACGGTTAGAGTATCTTGCCATCGCTACTGATGGGAAACCAGAAAAGCGACACACTGGCTCGTACCCCCCCATTCAGAATTCATGTTTACATCACATTAGCGGACCTCCTGCATATCTCGCGGCACTCGGGAAACATATTCAAACAACCACAGTTAGAAGTATTTCCATCGTCTTGGTGAAAATTCCCGAGAAACATCGACAAATTTCTAAGGTGCTAGATTGCACTCAGAGATTCCCTTACGCACGTCAAGTCACCATCACGTTCAGTGCGACAATTAAATTTTCGGAGACTGTCCTTCTTTTTCCATCGAACGAAGAGAGGGTCTGTAGCGTACCTGACCTTCAGTTGAATAGTCCATTCAACAGAGCCCTGGTATGTTTGGACACTTGCGCTCGGAACATTACTGATTGTACCTTAGGGAAACTGCTGTGCGAGTTGGCTTCAGGCTTTTCCCTCTGTGAAGTCTGTTCAGTTGGTCGTGTTCAACAAGACTGAAGCCGAACGATTGCGACAACACTTTCGTGTAAATGCCGCTCACCGCCAGTCGGTGTTTACCATCTCTTGTTGAAGCAGGATCGGACTTGTGTAAAGATTAGGAAGCGTATGAGTAGAGGCTGAATTATGTGTACAATAGTAGCCGACCGTAGAAGAAGAAGCAACGGCCTGAAAGTTTCGTCTGGACTGCTGATGGGACCATTAAGCCCAAACCTCATGAAGTCGCGATCTCTGGGGATGCCAGGGGATGTCACGAGACGTTAGGGTATATCATTCAAGTTAATTCAATCTGATGAGTGTATAGATATTCCTCAGAAAGATAAAGCGTGCCCACCCTGTCAATCGCGATAGAACTTGGTGAATGGTATAAAGTAGGTAAAAAGATGTGATGTATTGACAGAACTTCGGGAAACATGGCTTGAAACTCTTATATAGCCGCTCGCAGACACGCTCCAACACGGCCGATATAACGGTGCGTATCCCTATTAGAAGACAACGGTTCCGAACTAACGCTTCCTCGACGGCCACACAACACAGCTTATTCCCTGCGCGGCTGTTGTGCTGAACTTGGTACAACTCATGAACCTCAACCTGTGCGTTACCTCCCCCATGCCCATCGAACTGTATGTTGTTGCCCTCAACCAGCGTTTCAAGCAGAGGCTACCGCCAGAATTGACGAAGATGACTGAATGCCATCACTCGCAGCGTTGGAAGCACTGGAGCGGTAAGTATTAAGGGTTAGATATACCATATCGATCTAATTCCTGTAACCTTCATGAGCCCTTGGTCTATGCTTCATCACCTTTCGTGAAAGATGCTGAGGTCGTGGTGTCTACGAGACCCACTATTATTGACGGCAAAATTCGCACTTTCCGATGAAGCACCATGGTCGGAATCCCTGGTATTTTTTTTCCTCCAGATCGTGACAGTCGTTTCTTATCTCACTTTAGGTTCCCAAGTTTAACAAATATTTGATGGTGAGCTGTCGTCGATTATAGTCCCAATCCCTCCAGGGACAAACAAAGTTTGTGAGGATGGTTCACGCGATTTGCCAGAAGTTAGGTTTATAGAAGTTCCCTGTATACCCTGCAACCCTGCATGTCTGCATGTCTTTAATTCTCGACCGGACTGAGGATGGTCTGTATCAATATGTTTCACTTTGCTAGACCGGTCGCGTGGCTGGATTTCAACATCGGAGTTGAAATCGTCCGTCACTATATATGGGCTATATGTTCTCACGGACACCTTTTCCACTCTCTACCGCTTACTATTACATTTATCAGTGTACTACGCCACTCACAAGTACCACACCGCTACCTTACTTCGTTTATGTAGTATGCTAAATTGTATTGAGAGCCTGCGTGAGAAGTTAGTATGCGTAGTTTTGGTTAAGTGAAATCGTACTCTGTTTAATGGTTTCATCACCAGGATTCCATCATCCCATTCCATATAGATCGCATGGCAGAAGTCGCTGCTCAGGGAAATAACATCCAAAGCATTTCCGTGCCGATCCTGCCATAATCCAGCACCGAAATCTTTATAGGCTTCGAAGGGGTCAATGACGTGATTTGGTACCGGTAGGTGTCGTCGAACTGCAATGAAATATGGCGGACTGCTCTGAGCTGACGGGACAGAGAAAATATATTCGATGGTACCGGGGACATAGCCCTTTCCTCCTTCGAAGAAAACGCGACTGTCTCGTTGCGATGTCGCGTGTGTCGTGTAGGATATTCCCGCGACTTTGCAACGCTTGTAGGTGACGACCTTGCAATCCTGGTGCAGATCTAACCCTTTTGCCTCCATCGCAAGCCTTATATCCCCCGGAATCAAAACCTCTTCTCCGCTTCCTTGAATACTACCAACCGGTGAGTTGTTTTCATTTGAATGTGCAAGGATATCGATGTCGGATTTGAAGGATACGCCGCCGTATATTTCCGTGCACTTCTTCAGAATTGCACCGGCCCTCTGTATGGTTTCCGGGGATTCCGGGTGGTGGATCAAGGCTTTCACCTTCGCGGCTGCACAAAACGTGGTGAGCATAGTTTGCTCTAACTCGCCTATCATTCCCGCTGGTTAATATACCTTATTTGCTCTGTACAACTAGAGCTCACCAAGTTTGTGGTTCGTCTTGGTCTTTTGCAGCGTCCCAACAATCCTCTCAAAAGGAAACATCCACCAACCATGCATTGGCCCGTATCTGCTTAGAAATTCTTGTTGGTGGAGGGCAGCATGGTGATTCGGCCGAAATTTGAGTTGTGGAAATATATCCTTGAGGCTATGGAGGTATGCCTTCATGTACTTCGCGTATTGACGTCCATGGTGATCGGAAGTAACATAAGAAGTTCCCCATCGCACTGCCGTGGCCAAGAGCATGGTACTATGTGCCAACTCTTTCCTCCGTGCCTTTTGTTCATCTTCTCCGCAGTCCTCGAGCCCCCAAAGCCGGTATAGCGTTACTGGGAGGTCGAATTCGATGGCTGACCTCCATTGTTCAGCTTTTAGCTTTCCGTGTTCTGCATCACCCAAATTAGCCGGCGGGCCTCTTTGCCATGTCGGCCTTTTGATGGTACGTAGATAAGCTTGGATCTCGTCAATTTCTTGATTGGATAACGGTTCTAAGCAACGGTCCTTTGCCTGATTGCCGCTGCGGCACTCGTCCACAATTTCATGCCCGAGTACTATGATACTATCTTCATCCACTTCCATGGGTCCGGTGGCCGACAATGGCTGGATGGCTGAAGCCTAGGTACGTCAGATCGCATCAATAATGAATATGGTTTCTCGACGGATTCTTACCAGTAAAACCTGAATCATTTCCATTTTCGTGGGGTTTGCTCGTGAAGATTTGACGTCTCCCAATCTGCCGCATTCATGCAGTAAACGTCGAAGAACAGTCGCGCGCAAACGGGTCAGAGACGCGGTAGTTGGATTTGCCCTGAGAATTGCCCTTCCCTTCTCTAATTCCTCTGAATCCAGAGGTTTGGTGACAGGCGTAGTGCCTTTGCGTAGGTCTCGATTTCCCTGCCTATCGATGATGATGAGGTCTCTGAAATTGAACTGAACCAGTCCGAGGAAGAGGTTGTGCATGCCATCGATCACAAGGAAACGAATGGGATCCCAGTATGGCAAGCGAAGTAACTCTGACCATCGCACTCCAGTTTCTTTGAAAATTCTAGCCCTCTCTGAGTTGGATTTAGCATCCCGCCACCTTATAGCGGCATCCAAATATTCGCGGTAAGTTCTGCGCTCCCAACTTTCGCAGTCAAAGTTGTTGATTTCCGACTTGGGTAACTTGCAGAAATTACAAAGGTGTGCTGCTGTTGGCGCTGCGAAACCACTGATCTTTCTTGCGGCTGGTAGATCGTTGACGGCGAGTGCAATCACCGAGCGAACCAGGCGCCCCTCCGAGTGATTGGCCGTTCTGGTGAACCAGGTACCCTTCTTCCAAGCAGGCAAGAAGGTATCGACCAGAGGGCGCAAGAAGTGGTTCATTTCGTCCAGTGAAGGCTCTCGCGGGCCGGGGATAATGCCTACCAGATACAGGTTTTCCATTTTGTAACGAAGGCTAGGTGGAAGGTTGAGGATCGCCATCGCCATCGAGCCAATGGATTTCTTCTTCCCAGAGATTTTGTTGGTGTCGGGGTTGAACCAATCAACGGATAGACTCCAAGCAAGCCTCAGATCGCTTCTTTTCAGACCATCCATGAAAGGTTTGCCATCAGGCCCCTCAATCTCGACCATCGCCGTTCCATCTTTCACATCCCAAAGCTGATGCCTCTCGTTCAGCAATGTTCCACGTTCCAACGCAGTCTCCATTCCAGGGCGCGCCAGCAAATCTGCCATGAAGCTCCCATAGTCCTGGACGATAAACGGCTTGATCGGCACGTGGACTTTAGCCCCCTCCTGTTGGACGGTCTTCAGTAAGCCCTGGTTGCATAGTTTACCACCGGGATATTTTTGATAACTGCATCGATCAGGATACAATGGTAGTTTCCCTTTGACGCCTGACTTTGGTGCATATGTGCAGGAGCAGCGGACACAAGTCGCAAAAGTGTGGGTAGTTGTCTCAAGATTGAACTTTTTACGGACAGTGCGCATGTCGGTCGGAATATATTCCTTTGGCGGATCGGACGGACCTAGCTCTCTGTCACCCAGCAAGGTTGTCAGGAGGAGATTCAGTAGTCCCAGTAGTACGTTGCACCATGGCTTGGTAACGTGTCCGAAGACATTTACGATGATAGCGATGAACATGGGTAACAAGACAGACGATTTGGCGTTTTGCAAGTTCAAGTGGAAACTTTTTTCTGATTGCGGTGTAAGTCAAATAACGACTTGAAGACAAGATAAGCTTACCGGTGTCGACTGTTTCTGCAGCATTTTCCATCGGAGACAAGACTTCCACGCTCCTTGCTGCTAGGGTCTTCCTGATGCTTGCCATTGCAAGAAGGACCTGTGATATATTCTCCCTCAAGGCATCGCTAAGCATTTTGTTGGTCTCGTCTCCACCGGTGCGTAGTTCTTCAACCTTCCGCAAGCTCTCTGTCAACCAGTTCTCTTCCCCCTCCAATGTCTTCAACACACTTCCTTGCGTGCCTTGCGCATCCAGCCTATCCACTAGCTGTGACGTTTTCTGTGTTCGCAAGTGCAACTCGTGATCGATGACAGCAAGTGTCGCAAAAACCTCATCTTCATTGGCGTAGTCTTGCTCGCCAGGAATTTCGCTAACCGGCGGGTAGCTGAATCGTGAGTGGTGTTCCTCATCAGGCCTCGCATGCTTTGATTGTGGCTCATTGAAGGTCATTTTGAAAATATCCCGGCAGAGCTCTTCCATCTACATTGAAAGTTATTCGTATGGTTAAGCGATAGTCGCTCTCTACTGACCTCGTTAGGTTCTTTCTTCCGGGGATGTAAGTATTCTCGCCTATCCTACCCATTTTTAACCGACCTTCTACCTTGTACTTTACATTAGGCCACTCAGCGACCCCTAATCCTGCGCCGCCAAATACGTATCCTTCTTGGTTAAGCTATGCTTCAGTCCTGTTGTTATTGTTACTTCTTGTTCTTCCTTCATGCCTAATGATAACGCGGTAACCACTAGCGTCCGTCCTGATTTCCTCTTTTGGTGAATGGGTGGTTTAATTTGAGTCGCCATGGTTATTTCTTCTTGTGTTCCTTGTTATCACTCCTTGCCGTTTATTGTTTCCTCCTACAATAATGCGGTAACCACCCTGTTTCCTTGTGTTGTGTGCTGACGTTTAAATTCCGCCTCCAAGTTCACTGAGGTCGTAGTCAACTATGAATACTACTACCACACCTCCTCTCCGAACACCAGTGAGTTTTCGCATGATGTCACATCAAGCTCAACCTTAGGCTGATCACTCCTCAGAAGCACAGGAAACCTCTCAGTAGGCCCAAT
Organism: Fistulinella prunicolor; assembly: GCA_038089875.1. Taxonomy (NCBI): domain Eukaryota; kingdom Fungi; phylum Basidiomycota; class Agaricomycetes; order Boletales; family Boletaceae; genus Fistulinella; species Fistulinella prunicolor. Next base: position 13,929 of record JBBPLP010000346.1, read on the forward strand.
ATACGACGATCAGGGTCGAAGGTCTGATCATTCCTTCGTTTTTCTATGAGCTGGCCCAACCCCATCTTTAGTCGCCATCGCCCAGTTTATGGTTGTGGGCCGTGTCAAAGTTAGCGAGTTTCCTGTTGGGGATCGCAATGCTCGGTCTGACGCTCTACCTGGCGATGTGGGGCGTGCGTGGTATTGAAGCCAGCCTGATATTCATTTTTTTCCCGCATTGTTTATGTGCTTGAGTGGGGATGTGGCCCACTCACGAATCTCTTAGCGAGCCCCTCAGCGGGCCTCTCAGTGGACCAGTTGTACATATGCGAAAATTTAGGCAGAATATGTGATTGAGTGTATCAAACGAACAGATAGTGTACATATTTATAAATTGTGCTTGATTATGTAGCGGTTCCGAGTTAATCTCGTCCAATAAATCATATGCCAAACATGTTACCAAAAAAGTATGCGTGTCAGAGTGATAAACACAACGAAAAAATAAGTAAAAACTCAGTCATTATCATTTTTATAGCGAGTTTCAAGTATGAAAGTGAACATATTATAATCCATATGCTGACAGTTTCGGACATGCTTATTCCGAATTTATTTGCAACGATAAATTTGCCCAACAAATTCAAATATATTAATCAAAATCTGTCGTAAATAAGTAGTGTAAACAAACTCGGTTTCCAAAACAGAATTTGCTATTCAATATTTACCCACTTTGCCCGACATACTTTTTTGGCCGTGTCTGAGGTGTAAGGTCCTCTCTTTGCACGAACCCACTACCAATCATGAACGCATCGTGCTAGAAAAGGAGGTATGCCATGAATTGACTCGACTTTTTGTGACAAACCCGCTGAGAGCCTGACGCTGAAAGATTCAACTTCGCAGCTTTTTTTCCTTCAACTTTAACAGCTGCCAATGAATTTTCCAGCTTGAGAAACGGCGTGTGAATGCCACATCTTTTGACTTGTTTTTCATTGAGTGTACACAGTGGCACCGCAGAGAACCCGATGCGGCCGAGACGGGCTAATAAACCTCTTTTCGATCCCACTGGCTTCTGTGCCGTCATGTACATTGAATCGCATGTTCCCAAGCCGAAGGACCAACATGTGGCGGCGGGGCATTTGACAAAGGATGCTTTCAACGTTCATCTTTTCGAGCGTCTGACACCTGTGCCGGAAATTCAGTTTCGGACAAGAACGACAACACTCCAGAGTCCGCGACATGTCTAACAACCTCGTAATATCAGCATGGGCCCCGGGATTAGTGGGCGAGTAAATTTCCTTTCCATGTTCAGTCGCAGTGACTGACAAGCTCTTCAGGAATAGCTATTTCTGATTTGTGTGTACCACCACTAGGACTCCATCGTCGAGTTTAACGATCAAAGCAGAATGTATGGAGTGTCTCTAGCACAATCGATACACTATACATACCACTTTCACCAAGACCCTGCTCTCATTAAGTCGTTGGTACGTCTAATTCGAGTTCTGCCTGCATATACGAATTAAAAATAGCGTAGGTTCTTCTTGTCTTGTCTGTCTCACAAGTTGACGTGCCTGTGGATATGAATAACGTCGTTTTCTAGCACGGCGGATGCTCTCCACCTCATTGGCGGTACTCAGTTCTACTGGCACCTGCTTGTGTCCTGCCATCGCAGCAACTCGGCGAGGTGCGTAGCAGATTTGACGTGGTGAGCGGATCTCCAATTGTTCCTGTTGAACCACATTTTCATAGCATCAACAGGGGTACATGCGTGAGTATTCAATGCTTTTGCATTCCGCGTGAACACTCATCGACAAGTGCTATCAGCTCGCCGTTTACATGAATGTGAGGGTATGTTGGTGTACGGATTATCGAGACTCATACAACGTTGTCAGTACACCATTAACTTTGCCGTGCAAAGGTCAGGAGGAGTATGGATGCCACCTATTGATTATGTTTAACGTACTCTCTTAGCTTCTACTGTCATCGAATTTGGATAAGTATGTTTTTCTTCTTTCCATGCAGTACTCACAGCCTGACGTTCGATAGTTACTGGTCATAAAAAAATTATCACCTTGACTTGTGTGAGTTCGTCCGTTAATCCAAGGCTGCACCCGTCTTACAACGCATAGGTCATTATAGCATTTACACAATTTGGTGCGTAAAGTCGTACTCATCCTTTGCGTCGACTGACACAGTGATCTTGTAGTAATCGGTTTATGTTTGTATCCACATTCACCTCTATCCCCATCCATTGTACTCATTGACTCGTTCCAGGGGTCTCCATTCAGACGTTTGTATATCTCATTTTTTCATGTTTCAGCAGAAGCTCACCGTTTGCTACGCAAGAACGAGGCATGGGACCATAGAATACCTTTATACAACCCCGGTAAGAGACCCATGCGGTGACTAGAGTGTTGAATAATCCTGTACTACCAGCTTGTGCCGCTCGGAGCCGGTGTGAGCACTCTATGCGACATAATGATCACGATCACTATTTGTAAGTATCTGTGGAAGTCGGAGCTGAGGAGCCGGGCCACAATCCTTCGTGATCTGGTGATTGTGTTCATCAATATGGGTGCCCTAACCTGGTAAACCTGGTCATACCTGTGCCGGAATGTTTGCTCATCGTTTCTTTCTTTCTAGCTTGATATCTGTGACTGTTGCTGTGGTGGTAATTAATTTTTGTTTTGTTCGCATCCTTTGGTGTTGACTCGATGTCACAGTACCTTGCCCAAGGAGACCATTATTGGGTCGGCGCACCCGGGATAGTCATGAGTCGATGTGAGCCCTTGTTCTGTTGTTTTGGCCCGGTATTGAGCTTAATCCCGTTCCATCGATGTGTCAGGCTACGTGAACTCGCTGCTCGCCGTGTAAGGCCGTGGGACGCCCTTGCAATAACAACTATACTAACCCACTTTTTTTTTCTCAGATTGAACGCGAGACGAGGAATGCGCGAACGTGAGCTAACGCAGTTTCGCAATAGCATCGAATTACCTTCGCTGCCGGCGATCCTCTGATTCTCTTCCGAGCATCTCCCTCGTTTTTCGTTGCACCTTGGTTTGGATATTACTTGCTGCTACGTCACTCTCTTTGGTTGTATACTATCACACACAAGGCACACACATGGTCACATTCACTTAGAACAGTCATCTACATATATAGTTTTATAATGGAATACATGATTTACCAGCTTGCGACAGTCCTCTAATGAAATCAGCCTCATTGTACGAGCGGACGAGACATGGAAGGCCTAGAGACGAAAAAATTGCATTTAAGGTTATGTGGTGGTGATGGACTAGTGCGGACACCTTTGGCTGGAGAAAGATGAGGCCAGAAGGAAACAGGACATCCAGGTACGGCGGCACACGACCAATCGTTCGGGTACCAAAGCCGCACCATCTTGATCTAAAATGTGCTCAAAATTTCGATGGAACGAATGTTAATGGCTACTTTCGACTTCGCCCGCAGATCGAGATGAAGCATGATGACATTCCCCCGGAGAATAACTGGAATGAGGACGAGAAAGCTTCGCGTCAGTTGCCAAGCGATTGAAAACCACATTCTTGACTGCCCATGAGCATCATACAGACAAAAGGACGACCTCTTTGCTCTCCCTGGATCCTTCTCACTGCCAATGGAGGGCGTTATTACAGAATCCACAAAGCGATTGAGGACCACCTTGCTGAACATTCAGCACTTCGAGAAGACGCCCTGCCGCCGTGGTCACAAATTGCAGCAGGTGCATCACTGGTGGAATCAACGGCGGCACTATCGCTACCTCAGGACTCGGCTGACGGATTACTTACCCTTTAATTAGATACAATACATCTTGAAGTGTAGCTCTGGCATCCTAATCGGCTCGAGTTTATCACGATGTCCGAGGAGTTGGCCCAATGGAGTCTCAACCACACACTGATGACCCGTGACAAAACGTGGTACCGAATTGAGGGTGGTTGCCGGATCAATCGATCATCAATCAGTGGTGGAGTGATAAACATGGGTTAGGTTTGCCACTGGATCGGATGCTATTTTATTGTAACAAACCGATAAAAAAGGGACGGATCACTGCCCCAGGCCGCCGATTCGCGGATTGAACTGGCTTAACCGAGGCCCTGGTGCTCGCTTGTTCCGTATGAAAAAGGAATAGCGTCCCTTTCAACTCCTTTTACTTGTCCTACAGATCGGCGGGCCAGCCGTTTCCGCCGAAATAGATATCTACAGCAAAAGACATTACTCGGTTCGTCTCAGTGCATTGAAGTACTACTTCAAGTGCGGCCGCCATCTGAGCTTCTTCCGTCAGTTGCAACGCAGTAAATTACTACGCGTATAGCAGCATATATATTCGAGTTAATAAAGCTCTTCGGTCAAAGGTAATTAACCCTCTTTGCTACGAACCCCGGACTGCCGATACCAATCACCAGTAAATCTGAATGCAGTTTACAAATTCGAACTTTGATGATATGATCAATGATTGAATCTCCATTGCAATTTGCCACAGGGTGCTATAGGGCGGAGCAAACTCTGCCATGGACATCCTTTGAATTGTTTTTCACTGGATCATGATATATATTGCAGATAACCCGATGGGCCGAGACAGGTCTAAAAATTTCTCTTTCGCTAAAGGCCCCGAAACGACATTGCAGTGTCGTTTCCGCTTGATAAGTTTCCGGAAGTGGTCTACGAGCTGTGATTGGAGGGCGTCATGCTAAAAAAGGTAACCTAGTCGAGATAGCCATACGGCACTGTACATGTCTTTTTTGAAGGTTCGCTTAATCTTCGAGGTTTGAGGTCTACATGCCGTCATGTACAATCGCATGTTCCTACATAAGCCGTTGAAGGACCGACAGGCAGCGGGCACGAACGCTTTCAACATTTACCTCTTTCGAGGGACTACTAGTACTCCAGGCTGGTAAACCGTAGACTCGACGCTTGCACTGGAAGTTCCGCTTCTAGCAAGAACAACAACCTCCACAAACGCTTCTACGACATGTCTAACAACCTCGTAACGTCAGCATGGGCTCCCGGATTGATTGGTGAGTAGATTTCCTTCCCATGCTTGGCCGCAGAAAGTGACAACACTGTTCAGCAATAGCTATTTCTGATTCGTGTGTATGATCACCCGAACTCCGTCTTCGAGATTAACGATCGTAATAGATTGTACGGAGTGTCTCTAGCACAATCGATATACTATATATGCCACTTTCCCCAGGACCCTATTCTCATCAAGTTGTTGGTACGTTTAATTCGGGCTCTGCCTGTTTGTGCGAATTAACAATGGTATAGGTTCTTCTTGTCTTGTCAGTCTCTCACGTCGACGTGCTCGTGCATATGAGTGATGTCGTTTTCTAGCACGGCGGATGCCCTCCATCTCATCGGTACCACTCAGTGCTACTGGTACTTGTTGGTATTCTGCCACGGAAGCTATTCAGCGATGTGTGAAACACGTCTGACATGGTGAGGGTCTCTATCAGATGACTCCCGTTGTATCACAATGTCACAACATTAACAGGGGTATATGCGTGAGTATTCAACGCCTTTGCGTTCCGCGTGAACACTCATTGATAAGTATTATCAGCTCGGCATCTTTATGACTGTGAGGATACATCATGCGTTGGTGTACGGATCATTGAGACTCATAATGTTGGCAGTACATCATTACCTTTGCGGTGCAAATGTCAGGAGGAGTACTAATGATGGCGTCTATTAACTATGTTTAACATACTCTCTTAGCTTCTACTGTCATCGAATTTGGATAAGTAAGTTTTCTTTCCTTTCGACGCGGCAATCACGTTCTGACGTCCGATAGTTTCAGGTCATAAAAGATTCATCACTATAACTCTCGTGAGTTCGTCCATCAATCCAAGACTTCATCCGTCTTAGAACGCGCAGGCCACTGTTGCGTTTACACAATTTGGTACGCAAAACCATCCTTATCCTATGCGTTAACTGACGCATGTTCCTATAGTAATTGGTTTATGTTTGTATCTACATTTACCTCTATCCTCGTGTATGCTGCTCATGGACTGATTCCAGTGGTTACCGTTCAGACGTTTGTATATTTCATTTTTGTCGTTTCAGCATAACCTCATCATTTTTGATGCAAGGACGAGGTATATGGCCGTAGAATACATTTATACGACCCCGGTAGGAGACACATGGCCTCATGTGATAACTAGAGCGCTGAAAAATCCTGTGCTGCTAGCTTGTCCCGGTAGGCGCCGGTGTCAGCACTCTATGCGACATAATGATCACGATCACCATTTTCAAGCATTTATGGAAGTCGGAGGTGAGGAATCGGACCACCATCATTCGTGATCTGGTGGTTATCTTCATCAACATGGGTGCCCTTACCTGGTAAATCTTGTCATATCTGTGCTGCAATATTTGTTTATTGATTGTTTCCTACTAGCTTGATATCTGTGACGGTTGCCGTAGTGGTAACTAATATTTTTTTATTTCGTTCATGCCCTTTGGTATTGACTCGATGTCACAGTATTTTGCACAAGGAAACCATTATTGGGTCGGCGCGCCTGGGCTAGTCGTGTGTCGATGTGAGCCGCTCTTGTTATATCATTTAGGCGTGATGTCGACTCACTCTTGTTTCATTGATATGCCAGGCTACGTGAATTCGTTACTCGCCGTGTAAGACTATAGGGCGCCACTTTTTCTAGAAACTCGGCTATACTAACCCACCCTCTCTTTCTTAGATTGAATGCGAGACGAGGGATGCGTGAACGTGAGCGGTTCGGCACCATCGAAGTGCCTTCGCTACCAACGTTCAATTGATTCTCTTCCATGTATTCCTTGTCTTTTATCGCATCCACTCGTGATCTATAGTATACATATACATATACATACAGTATCATAATGGGCCACGAAGGTTATCAGCTTGCCACGGCCCTCTAATGAAACCGGATTGGTTATACGAGCGGATGGGACATGGAAAGCCGGGAGCCTAAGAAAAAAATTTGTACCCAAGGTTGTATGCGTTTGGCGGTGGTTGACGTCTTGATCGACAACTACTGCGCTGAACATCATTGTTGGCAGGTTGGAGAACAGGGGCAGAAAAAAACAGGTTATTCGAGTTTATGGCAGGTATAAGTGTACGGTTACGGAATCAGACCTAGTTGATACGTTGAGACCTGTGCGGTAGAAAATCTGTTTACATGACACGTTTCAATTCGACCCGAAACCTGGATCAAGACTCAATACTCACGTTCTGGAGGTGGGGTGCTCCCGAGGCCTCGTCGAGGGTTACGTCCTTGACGAACCCATCGATACGCCCAGGTCTCCAAAGAATTTTGGAGCCACCCATCTCTTGGACTGCGCAAATACCGGGTCCAGAGGTCACCGTAGGAAATCTATTCAATTTCTTTCTTGAGATACCTAATGAGACCCCGGGCAGCCGGGCCACGTGAAGCCCTGCAAGCTACTTCCGGGAAATGACTCGGGTTCGAAGCGCATGGTGGCATAGTTGCTGGTAATGAATGTAAGAGTATGACACCATCAAAGAGGGGACAGAACATGCCTTCCACCGGTGTTGGTTTGCTTGTCACAAGTGCCAGATAAGTACCAAGCAAGACGGAGTAAGACTGGAGCAAAAGAGCCGTCTGCCGAAAAATGAATAAGCGAGTATGACGCAGCAGATGCGCACAGATATCTACCATCATATGTAGCCTGCTACCTGCATCATCAATGACTTCACTGATGGATCAGCGGGTCATTCAAGCCAATAGGCACCTGACAAACACACCTTTTCATACTAGCCCGCCAAGTTAGGCGGAACGAATTTTACCGGCTGTGCGGTAGCAAATTTGACTATACGACAAATTTGAGAAGGTTGGCAGAGCTCAAAAGGTAGTAAGCAATGCCCCCGAGCGCAATCGCTCCTAGAGTGACATACTATAAAGGCCAAAGCTTTACAACGGTAAGGGGGAGGGGGCGTTTCGCTGGGTAGATCGAGAGTTACCTGAACAATGTGGCCCGGGCTTGCACAGTTCAACTCCGAACTGTTGGGTCGTAGACAGACTCAAATCCTGCTTTTGCTCGAGAAGCTCCATCCCAATCAAAAGGTTAAGTTCCTATGAAAGTAATGCATATAAAACCAGCGCGGTTGTTTCATTTTACTTGTCCTACAGGTCGACGGGCCAACCACTTCCACTGAAATAGATATCTACATGATTCTACAACACTGACTTCGTCTTAGTGCAAGTACTACAAAGTTCAAATGCAGCCGCTGTCAGTGCTGAGTCTGCTGTCAAGTTGCAATACAGTAAATTACGTGGTAACTACGGCAGTATATATATTCGAGTTAATCATTGAAATTCTTCGGTCAAAGGCAATCATCGATCCTCCCTTTACATCATGCTGGAGTCCCTGCTAGTAAGTGTATGTTGTGCGCACCAGACCGATCATCCAACTTTCCACAGCGCCAATGAATCCGCTGCCACCGTCGAGAGGGCGCAGGTGGCAGAGAATTCAATTCTGCGCGCGGCTCTTTTTACTTCAAATTTGAAGACGATCGATGATCGAATTTCCACCGCCACTGGGTAAGGAACCAAGCGAACTTTGTCATGTCCTTTGAATTGTTTTTCACTGAGCCTTGTGCATTGCAGATAACCCGATCGCCGAGACGGTCTAATAATAATTCTTTTGATTAAAGCCCCCGAACCGATTTGTAATGTCTCCGCTTGACAAGCCTCCGGACAAGTTGCCTCCGGAAACGGTCTACGGGCTGTGATTGGAGAGCGCACTACGAAAAAAAAGGTAATTTAGTCGGACTTACCACAGTATGGGGCACCCTAACGATCCTTTTTTAGACATCGCTTCATCCAGCAGGTTTTGAGGTCACCCTGCCGTCATGTATAATCGCGCGTCCCTACATAAGTCAGAGGACCCACTGGTAGCAGGCAAGCACACTTTTCAGCGTTTACCTCTTCGGGAATCTACTACTGGTAGACTCGACGCTTTCCATACTGGAAATTTGGCTTCTGCGAGGAGAACGACATCCACGAGCGCTTCTACGACATGCCTAACAACCTCGTAGCGTCAGCATGGGCTCCGGGATTGATTGGTGAGTAGATTTTTACCCATATCCGGACACAGAAAGTGACATGGTTGTTCAGCAGTAGCTGTTTCTGATTCGTGTGTAGGATCACCAGAATTCCATCTTCGAGATTAATGATCATAATAGATTGTATGGGGTCTCTCTGGCGCAATCGATACACTATATATGCCACTTTCCCCAGGACCCTACTTTCATCAAGTTGTTGGTGCGCCTAACTCGAGCTCTGCCTGCTTGTACGAATTAACGATAGTGTAGGTTATCCTTGTCTTGTCGGTCTCAAGTTGACGTTCCCGTGCATATGAGTAACATCGTTTTCTAGCACGGCGGATGCTCTCCATCTGATTGGTGGCACTCAATTTTACTGGTACCTGCTGGTGTCCTGCCACCGAAGCTACTCGGTGATGTGTGAAACACGTCTAACATGGTGAGCGGGTTCCAATTATTCCGTCGGATCGCATCTTCACAACATCAACAGGGGCATATGTGTAAGTATTCAACGCCTTTGCATTCCGCGTGAACACTCATTGACAAGTACCATCAGCTCGCCATCTTTATGACTGTGAGGATGCATCATGGGTTGGCGTACGGATCATCGAGACTCACAACGCTGCCAGTACATCATTACCTTTGCCGTGCAAATGTGAGTAAGAATATTGATGGCACCTATTGACGATGTTTAACTCGCCCTCTTAGCTTCTACTGTCATCGAATTTGGATAAGTAAGTTTTTCTCTTCTTTCGATGTAGCAGTCATGGTCTGACGTTTGGTAGTTTCTGGTCACAGAATGTATATTACTATACCTCTCGTGAGTCTGCCCATTAATCCAAGGCTACATCTGTCTTACAACGCGTAGGCTGTCATAGCATTTACACAGTTTGGTGCGTAGAGTCGCATTCATCCCCCGCGTCGACTGACACAATGTTCTTGTAGCAATCGGTCTATGTTTGTATCTATATTTTCCTCTATCCATTCATCGTACTCATGGACGCATTCCAGTGGTCACCGCTCAGACGTGTGTATATTTCGTTTTTATCATATCAGCAGAACCTCACCGTTTGCTACGCAAGAACGAGGTATGCGACCGTAGACTACATTTATAAAAACCCGGTAAGAGGCCCATGCGATGACTAGAATGTTGAATAACCCTGTGCTACCAGCTTGTGCCGCTCGGAGCCGGTGTGAGCACTCTATGTGACATACTGATCACGGCCACCATCTTCAAGTATCTATGGAAGTCGGAGGTGAGGAATCGGACCACTATCATTCGTGATCTGGTGGTTGTCTTCATCAACATGGGTGCCCTGACTTGGTAAATCTGGTCATATCTGGCTGGAATGTTTCTTCATCGTTTCTTTCCTACTAGCTTGATCTCCGTGACGGTTGCCGTGGTGGTAACTATTTTGGGGGGTTTCGTTCGCACCCTTTGGTGTTGACTCGATCTCATAGTATCTTGCACAAGGAAACCATTATTGGGTCGGCGCGCCCGGGCTAGTCGTGAGTCGATGTGAGCCACTCTTGTTATGTCATTTAGGCTTGATGTCGAGCTCACTCTTGTTTCATTGATATGTCAGGCTACGTGAACTCGTTACTCGCCGTGTAAGACTATCGGGCGCCCCTTTTGCTAAAACTAACCCACCTTTTTTTCTCAGATTGAATGCGAGACGAGGGATGCGTGAACGCGAGCGGTTTGGCACCATCCAAGTACCTTCACTACCAACGGTCAATTGATTTTCTTCCATGTCTTCCATCTCTTGTAATTGCATTCACTCGGAACGGTAATCTATAGTATACATATATGTTAGTACATACCATACACAGGCTATCAGCTTGCCACGGTCCTAATAACATGAGCTTGATTGGACGAGTGGACGAGACATGGAAGATCAGAGGAAGAGAAAAATCCGTATCCAAAGTTGTAGTGCGTGGTGGTAGTCGGCGTCTTCAATTGATCAATTTCGGGCTAGGCTAGTCGTCAGAGAGTGAAGGCGGCCACGAGACATCACTCTGGAGTCCGGAAGGAAAGATTGAGGGGACGGCCCTGACTGTGTTGGGTCGGTACGGATTGTTCGTCCATGAAAGCCCTTCAATAGGTACCTGGTCGAGGCCATCAAACTCGGACTGACTGACCATTGTGTGCAGCACACAAAAGTCGACCACTCCAAGACGTGCCAAAAGTTGGGGCAAAACGCAACTCCTGCCATACACAAGACCGGCAAAAGAACCCAACTAGGAAAAACGGTAAGTATCGCGTGACAAAGTTACTAGCGGAGACAGGCAAGATAGGTGCTAATTAGACAAGGGCACAGAAGAGGCCGAGAGACAACGCCAACCAACAGGAAGTGACAGGCGAGTGAGGCGAGAAACTGAGCAAGCGTACACTGACAAGAAGCACCCCGCCGTCGAAGAGCGAAGAGAAGATGCATACTCGCACGGATCAAGCATAAAATGGTCTTCGACGTCGGAGCCCGAAAGCTTGCTTCCTATGGCGTCGTCCCTCCGTCCCCGTCTTTGGCAACTAGCGTGAACACCGTTGTCGGTAGTTTGGAGAAAAACAAGGGCAAAAGAAAACAGCAGGTTCAAATTTGGGTTCATTTCAGGTAAATGTATACGGATATGGAATCAGATCTGGTTGATACGCCTGCGACATGCCCAATATGTATATGCCATGATTTGATTATGGGGGAGGCACTTTGTCGCTCCCGTGAGGCCCGAGATCCATTTGACACGTCTGTTTACCGTTAGTACGCGCGAAAGATGTGGTGTCCTCATTATTTCCGATTGGCCCGACACCAAGTGACCATCGCGAGAGACACTCCACTATCAACAGGAATTGAACTCTTATTCGAAGCTAGCAAAACCAAAAGGTGTATGAACCAAGCGTAAACAGAAAATCTAGCATACAAATCTAGTTCACTTC
>JBBPLP010000347.1:0-25741 GCA_038089875.1 Fistulinella prunicolor
ATTTGGCCTTTATGACCATATCATCTCCGACCAAGGACCACAGTTCACCTCTGCTTTCGCCAAGGAGCTCAGAAAGCTCCTCAACTACACCCTTGCTTTCTTCACCGCCTACCATCCTCAGACCGACGGCAAAACCAAACGGGTCAACCAAGAGGTCGAGACCTACCTCCGCATCTTCTGCAGCAATGCCCCCACCACGTGGGCTGACTCCATTACACACGCAAAATTCATGCACAACCACCGCCCCCACTCTGTCACTGGACAATCTCTGTTCTATCTCATGATGGGATATGAACCCCATGCTCTTCCCTTGGTTCTTGCTGATACTTCTATCCCCACTCTGGCGGAACGCCTCAAATCCCTAACCATGGCCTGGAACAAAGCTCTCACTGCCCATGAGCTCACCCGTCAAACCATGGCTGCTCACAACCACAAGAAGTTCACTTCCTTTATCAAAGGAGACAAAGTCTGGCTTGAGGCACACAACCTCAAACACCTCATCGCAAACCTCAAATTCACCCCCAAACGGAAAGGACCCTTCACCATCACAGAAGTCCTATCCCTGATCATTTACAAACTCCGCCTCCCATCCACGTGGAAGATCCACCCGGTCTTTCATGCTTTCCTTTTATCGCCCTATTGCAAAAATGGCATACATGGGCCCAACTTCTCCCGACCTCTGGCAGAGCTAATAGCTGGAGAAGAAGAATATGAAATCAAACAGATCTTACGCCACCAAGGAGCTCCATCTTCCCGCTTCTTCCTGATCCGATGGAAGGGCTATTCCACCTCCAATGACTCATGGGAGCCCAAGTGGAATCTCAAACATTTAAAGTCCCTCCTTAAGGACTATAAGAAACAACACCCCTCTGCGTTCCCTCCCTCAATCCACTCCATCCACCTCCACTCACAAATGTCCATTGATCCCACCACCCCATCCACCCTTTCCACTGTATTCTCCCTCCCACCATCCATCATCCACGACAAAGACACTACTTCCATTGTCCCCTCGTCCATCTCTCCCTCCATCACCAAGGAAGACATCACCACTGCTCACGCAGTTGCTTCTATCATCCTCCCCACCAATATCAATGTCGACAATGTCGACCACTACTCCACCATCACCCATGCTCTGTGGACCTCCACTGCCACTTTCAAAGAGATTCTCCAACCCACCATGTATTCTCCCCCCATCACCCCCTTTCATGTCGCCAACATCCCTCTCGCAGAGCGACTCTCTGATCCTCCTCATGGCGTGCATGCTGTTGATGTACCTGCTCTCGCACACAACTTCCGTGACCCTATCACCAACGAAGAGGCTACCCGCATCCAATGACTCCTCAAACACCAGAGGATCGGACGGGCCATCGACGCCCATGTAGACATGTCCTCCCCCTTCCAGTACCTCATCAAGGTCTGACTCCACCTCCAAACCTCCCTTCACATCATGACCCTCAGGCAACCTCCACACACCATAGCCATAGGTGACAGCTTTATCCACACGGCGCTCAAGCTTGCCAAAAACAACCTCGTCAACCTTATGTACCAGCTCAACTTTGATGAGTTTGTCGAAGACATCCAGCGACACTGGCATGAAATGACCACATCTCCTTCCGCCTCCTCATCCCCCCTCAACCCCAATGAAGAAGAAACTCTTATCCGCACTGATGAATGGTGGACTGGATACGAAGGCCAGGCATCCCTCCCCTTATCCCATCCCCGCTTCATGGAAACTTGTTATATCTGCTCTTGGCTAGGACATGTTAAAGTTGATTGCAGGTACTACTCCTGCCCTATCTGCCAACAACCCGCCCCTGGCCACCTCCCACTCCGCTGCCCATCCAAGCGCCATCATGCTCCACTGCCCATCATCGCCTCATCCTCATCCTCCTCTTCCGGCCAAATGGCCTCCTTCTCTTCCTCATCGGCCCACACTCGGGCTTCCACCCATAACCAGGAGAATGTCATGCCACTTCCTGTCGCTGCACCTCACCCTCACCGCACCCCCACCACCTGCATGCACCCTTATAGACGCCCTCGCCCTATGCATCGCTCTCCCTCCCCCTATGAATATGGAGACAAATGGGATGACTCTGCCTATGCCAATGTCACCGGTTCACCCACTGGGTTCATTGATATCTAACGAATGTTCGTCGTGGACTCCATGTCTAAAATGGGGGTAATGTTACGATCAGTAGTACTCCCTATCTTTTTCCTTTCTCTTTCCTATGTTAACCACTACAATAACCTTCGCCGTTGAGCCCCGCTTAGGTTCTCCCCTTTCTAACCCTTTACCCTTTGGCCCGCTTACTATTTAGTGCTTACTCATGCACAGCTGTATTACCAAGGCCAACCAGCCGATTACTCATTTATGCTTACTCCTTTGCTGATGTCATCATTCTTCACAATTCCATCGCATTCCATCGATGACTCACATTCTTCATTATCGCTCCCTTTTTAGTGCTTTCCACGCTTGCCCTGAACCTTGGCTCATACGTATATAAACCTGTTGATACCCTCGATGTACCCTAAGTTAGACCTACCAGAATCTAACCTCATACATCACTCTTCTGGCCTAGACTTCTATAAGTCTCCATCATACTTCAAGTTGATGCTCTCCTCTACACCTTTAAGGGCTGTCCTCCATCAACACCTTCAAGGCCAGCAAGGATCCATCGTGCGCTCTCCTTGTCCTAGTTGATCGTCGCTTACCATAGCACATCATCTATCACGCTTCCTTCTTGAAGCTGTCTACTTGAGGCCCTCTGGTTCTACGCTAGCATCTGTGCAAGTGTAACACCTTGCTGTACATTATGCTTGGAACCTGACCAGATATCGCATATGTGGTAAGCATGCAGTGAACCCAACAAAGGAACATCTCGATAAGGCATTATATATATGCCAGTACCTTTTAGGCACCTGCCATTACTCAATGGTGTTTGACGGAAAATCACAAGCAGGTTTAATCGCTTTCACTGATTCTGATTGGGCATTCAATCTGAACACTAGATGCTCACAGATGGGTTGGTTCATCCAACTAGCGAACTGCATCTTTAGCTGGAAATCCTCCCAATAGGATAGAGTTTCACACTCAGTACTAAAGCAGAATATGTCGCTTTGTCTGACTGCAGCAAACAAGTGATTTGGCTAAGGACTTTGCTTGGTGAAATTGGTTACGATCTTATGCCCACTCCCATATATGGCGATAATCAAGGATCCATATTCATGGCCACAAATCCAGTCACAGAAAAACAGAACAAGCACATAGCTATTAAATGGCACAGTGTCCGCAAATACATACAGGATAAGTTCATTGAGATCTTCTATATAGAAGGATCTGAGAACCCCGCAGATCTATTTACAAAGAATCTCAGGCATGTAAAGATTGATCAATTCAGATCGAAATTAGGCTTAGTCTTCTACAACTCCCACCAAGATGACTAGGGTTAGAGCTGAAATACACTTGCGAATACCCAGTATACTTAGCAAGGAGGAGTGTTGAACATAACTATACCTAGCCATACTTGGCAAGTACCATTAGGGAATGTTGACACAGCTACTGCCGATCTTTAGATAGAACTCAGCATAGTAATATATGGACATATGTAGTGCACGTGATATATGTGAACTGCTTACTAATAACTGTATAGTAGTTAGTATATAAGCTCTGCTTTCAAGCTGAGTTTGAATAACACTTCTTGTTCTTCTACCACTGCTACCAACAACTCACACCTACCGCAAGTCCCCAGCCCCCACACTGGTGAGTAGCACCTATGGTATAGAGTACATAGAGGAGTGCTCGCACTGGTTAGTCGATGTGTCCTGCGCATAGCAGACGGTCGCTCCCTCTGGAAGTTAATTACACTGGTGTTTACACTGGTATGATAGACCTGATGCTCAACAATCAATGCCCATGTAGACATGTCTTCCCCTTTCCAGTACCTTATTAAGGTCTGGCTCCACCTCCAAACTTCCCTCCGCATCATAACCCTTAGGCAACCCCCACACACCATGGCTGTAGGCAACAGCTTTATCCGCATGGCGCTTGAGCTCGCCAAGAATAATCTCATAAACCTCATGTACCAGCTCAACTTCGACAAGTTCATCAAGGACATCCAGCAGCATTGGCATGAGACGACCACATCTCCCTCTGCCTCCTTGTCCCCTCTTGACCCCGAAGAAGAAGAAACCCTTATCCGCACTGATGAATGGTGGACCAGACACAAAGGCCAGGTGCCCCTACCACTCTCCCATCCCCGCTTTGCGGAAACTTGCTATATCTGTTTGAGACTTGGCCACATCAAGGTGGACTGTTGCTACTACTCATACCCCATCTGTCAGCGCCCCACATCTGGCCACCTCCCATGTCATTGCCTGTCTGAATGCCACCATGCCCCACCTCCAGTCATCGCTTCTTCTTTGTCCTCCTCATCTGGCCAAATGGCCTTTTCCTCTTCTTCATCGGCCCATACCCAGGCTTCTACCCGCAACCAGGAGAACATTGTACCACTCCCTGTCGCTGCACCCTGCCCTTGCCGTGCCACCACCACCCACATGTGTCCTTATGGCCACCCTTGCCCCATGTGCCGTTCCCCCTCTCCCTATGAATACAAAGACGAGTGGGACGACTCTGCCTACACCAATATCACCGGTTCACCCACCAGGTTCATTGACATCTAATGATTGTTTATCATGGACTCCATGTCTAAAACGGGGGTAATGTTACGACTGGTAGTGCCTCCTATCTTTTTCCTCTTTCTTTCCTATGTTAACCACTATGGTAACCTTTGCCGTTGAGCCCTGCTTAGGTTTCCCCCTCTTTCAACCCTTTGCCCTAACCCCTTACCCTTCGGCCCGCTTACTATTTAGCGCTTACTCATGTGCAGCTGTATTACCAAGGCCAATTGGCTGATTACTCATCTCCGCTTACTTTTTGTTGATGTCATCATTCTTCATGATTCCATTGCATTCCATTGATGACTCACATTCTTTGTCATCGCTTCCTTTTTAGTACTTTCCACACCTGCCCTGAACTATGGCTCTTACGTATATTAACCCATCAATACCCTCGATGTACCCTAAGTTAGACCTACCAGAATCTAACCTCATATGTACATCGCTCTTCTGGCCCCAGAACTTCTATAAGTCTTCATCATACTTTGAGCTGACACTCCTCTCAATGCCTTCGAGGCCATCTTCCACAACAAGGATCCATTGCGCGCTCTCCTTGTCCTAGTCGATCGTCGCTCACCATAGCATGTCATCTACTATGCTTCCCTCTTGAAGCTGTCCACCTTGAGACCCTCTGGTTCTACGCTAGCATCCGTGCAAGTGTAACAGTGATACATACATATCACCATGCAATAACTAGCCCCTGAAGAGGACAGCTAGGTTCAAGGATATGGCTTGTTGGGCAAGCCATTCAAAGATTACAATGATGGAGGTCATTGTTCAAAGAGTTTTAAAGAAGCATCAACTCAAAAGTATGATGGAGACTTGGGGAGGACAAAGACCAGAGAGGATGATGTATGAGCTAGATTCTGGTAGGTCTAACTTAGAATACATCAAGGGTATCAATGGGTTTATATACATAAGAGCCAAGGTTCAGGGCAGGCAAGATAAGTACTAAAATAGAAGTGATGATGAATGAAGTGAGTCATCAAAAGAATGTGATGGACTCACAAAGAAGGATGACTCATTGGAAAGAGTAAACAATAATTAGTAAGCGATGATGCATACCCTTGGTAATACAGTAAGTGCTAAATAAGCAAGAATGAGTAAGCAAGAATGAACTAGAAAGAAATGGCCCAAGTGGGGCTCGAACATTGAGGGCAGTGATTGTCAAGGAAAGAAAAAGAGGCATAGTAACTGAAACATAACACCTTCCCCTACTGTAAAGTACTATCTGGCTAGTCCAATAGAATGTTGTTCCCTTTTCCTAGTGCCTAGGGGATTCCCTTAGTGACTCTTGGTAACAGTTACTACCACCATTACCTTTGGTTTGGTTTGGTTCTCACTGTCATTTTGGTCATTTCAAACACATGGCATGTTAAACTAGGCTTTATTAAATCCAGAATTCAAATAGCCAACCAAGCCAAGCCCAGGCAACACTATAAGTTGAAGTTGAAGTTCCTGGTCCTAGTTTTGGTTCTGATGTGAGCAATAATAACCAACAAATCAAAACAACCAACACCCCAATGTTACAGATTGGTTGTATCCAAAAAATAGCATTTTTGC
Source organism: Fistulinella prunicolor (assembly GCA_038089875.1). Taxonomy (NCBI): domain Eukaryota; kingdom Fungi; phylum Basidiomycota; class Agaricomycetes; order Boletales; family Boletaceae; genus Fistulinella; species Fistulinella prunicolor. The sequence goes on from JBBPLP010000347.1 coordinate 6,238, forward strand.
AAGCAAAAAACAAAAGGCAAAATTTTGAATAGAAAAAATCAACTTTCAAAGTAGTAGTGACTAAGTAAATGCCATATACATATTTCACTCTTTCATCAACTACTGAGCCTTTTTCTCCTCTGTTACTACTTCACCAGTGTATAGCAGCTTGGCTATCCTAAATGACATGTCTACAGCCATGAAAAAGGGTAATAAAAAAAATGGTAAGTAGCTTGAGAGCAGTAGAAAATACTGGGACATAGTAATGGAGTGTACACCTGCAGCAATGGCTTGTTCATTTGCTACTGGTGTAGAAAGCAACACAGTCAAGCAAGGTAGAGTAGTAGTTGCTGTGGAAGCCCCATAGACAACTAGTAGAAGATAGATGGAGCGAGATTCTGCAAAATAAATCAACCATGAGACAACAACTAGAACTTATCTATAGATACCTTTCCAGAGTCCTCTCATGCCAAGGATAAACACTGGTACTTGAAAGAATCTGGATGGATTCAACAATAAGTTGATTTCCCAGGCAAGAAATAAAACTTTGCAGTAGCCCACATTTCGACGAAGATAAATGTCTTGAACCACACCAAGTCTCTGCTCTCACCACCATAGCCCATGACACCACTGATCAATGGGTCAGCAGAGAGTTGAACATATGTTTTTGCAAGCTGGCGGAGGAAACCAGGAACCAGGCTAGGAGGGTATATTGCCTGACAGTCGATCAAAAGAGATGCTGGCAGGTGGATCTACAACAGACGTGTCCATTGAAACGGCGCGAGCACTGAGTGACAACCACTTAGTAGTAACGAAAGCCTCACCAGAAAAAAAATAAAGTAAAGTAGATCTAGTGGACGGGAGCTGAGAGGCGTTCTCGAGGCCATGATGATGGATGGATGCGTCCAAGAGAAAAAGATACCTAAAAATGGAAATGAGTTGGTATGGCGCCACCAAACCAGCGCCTGTGCTAGTAAATGCAAGACATTCAAATCGATTCCAATGGCTCGATATCCTCATACGAAACTACTCTGTCATCCTCGTCGCATCGTGGTTCTGTCGGGTCCGCATATACAGGTTCTGGATGATCAGTAAGCACTATATCAGGTTGACTCCGCGCAATGAGTCACGAAGCGTGAAGCGGGTGCATACTTTATTCAACGACAAAATTTGCTTCAGCGGATGAAAAGGCGGTCATCAAAAGTGGGCCTATTCGTTGCTCTGGGATGAGTTACGATGGAAGATACCTTGCCACTACTGGGGACGACAAACGACTCAAGATATGGGATCTTGATTCTCTTACTCTCCTAAGCACGCGGTGTGCCCAGTTTATTGAATCCCCCAGAAAATCTTCATTGACACGGGTAGTTCAGGGCACTCCCCAAAAAACCAACGTCTATCGAATTTTCCAGGAATATGGACATTCTCGTTTCCGACAAATTTGGCGACGTTTTTAGGTGGACTTTATTCTAGAATTCGTAGACCGCAGAGCCTCTGAACCCCTGACAGGTATACGCTGTACCCGAACAACCAGCTAGTAGAAGGGAAAAGCACATTTGATACGCTCGCTTCTCAAGAGAACCCCTCTACCGGAGAGCTTATATTAGGCCATGCATCTCTTTTGACAAGCTTCTTACTCACATCAGACGAGAAATTTATCATAACGGCCGACCGCGATGAGCACATCCGAGTTAGCTGGTATCCCGAGGGTTATAACATTGAGAACTATTGCTTAGGTCACAAGAAGTAAGGACATTTACTCTTTCTTGCATGGTTTCGCTGAAATCATTCACTCACAAGATATGTGTCGGCCATTCACATCCCCGCGGTGTCGCCTGCAACCTTGATTTCTGGAGGAGATCTTGAGCTGAAGGTCTGGGACTGGATGACAGGACGCCTGCAGAGGGATATCACTATACTCGCTGCCGTCGAGCCCTTCCTCAAAGTGCAAGCTCAAAAAAGACGACGTGAATTAGCAGGCGAAGACAACGATGACGAGGGAGGGGTCCAGCCGAAATGCGGGGTGGAAAATGCGGGACCAAGAAAGCGACGAAATGATGCTGGCGTGGAGCCAGAGGACCCCGAGGTCCATGAATCCGTGGAAGATTCAAACAAAATGTTCACCACAGCAGCGGCTGTTTTCGTCGTTCGCAGAATCAGTTCATTCCTTTTCGCGGGTGAAACCCACGTTGTGTTCAGCATGGTCGGGTGAGCCCCGACCACCAGGACAAGAAATCGATTGACCAGGAAATTTGTATTTTGCAGAGCAACAGCGATTTTCGAGTTCGTCTTGACAGAAACTGATAATCAACCGGATATCCGGCATCATGATTTTGGAAAGCCTGTGATCGACTTCACTGTTTGTGGCGGAGGACTCATCTGGGTCTTACTTGATGCTGACTTCCCTGGGGAATTCATTGTTGGCGACAAATATCCCCACAAATTAATCCATGCAGTTCAATGGTCGATTAACCGGGTATGAACCATATTCCATGCCTGTTATAGCGTCCAGTGATACCCCCACTAGTTTGCCGATGCTGGTAGCTCAGCGTTACTTGATAGCCTCAACACCATATGCTCGCTCCCTGGTCCGTGTTCCCTCAACTTAATGGTCAAATTAATTGACATACTCCCAACAGCAACACCGGAAGATTTGAACGCCCTAGATCTTTACTCTGATCTATCATCCCTACCAAAATGCATCGATGGGGAAGGACAACCCCAGTCAATTCACGAGCCTCTCGAAGATGCACCCACTGGAGAAGACGCATCAGCTGCAGACGGTCTGACCAAACGGGCTCTCGGGCGGCTGAAACATAAACGTGCCTTGGGCCAGCTACATCGCGAAAAGGGAGATAGTCGTGAGATATCTGGCCCCGACACGAAGTCCCACTCGGATAATGAAGCCTGAAGGATTGAGGGTTGACATTTGAACATATCTATGAAGGCCCCTGCTAAACGTATCAATCACTCGTTCTTCGGATGAATTGGGCCGGTACTCATGCTGTATGCACACAATGACCGCCGAGCCACGGTTCTATGAGCAAGTTGTCAATACGATATTCAAGTTGTAGCCCTCGTGGCCCAATATGAATACATGGATAATTGTAAGGAAACCAAGATTCGAGCGCGATCAGCTTATGATTATGATTCCGGAAACTAACTAACCGAAGCCCATATCCACAGAGATATACAGTCAACCGCAGATGTCGGCATGACCCTTTGCTTTTCAACATACCACGAACTCTAGTAAGCTACTCGCTCGCCGTATCAGCCCGGTCACCCCATTCGGCGTCACATGATGTCACCCTAGTTCGCTCCATCCCCAGCTATGTATTACTGTTTGCATTCACAATGATCCAATCTTTCCTACTCAACGATTCGAATTGCGAAAATATAAGTACAAGTAGATAAACATGGCTTAAAGCTTAATTTTTCCAAGCCCCAGGGTAGCTCACAAACTGGCAGTGGTCTACTATAGCATATATAACCAAGGAAGATTTATCATGCTGTGTCGGACCAATGTCGGACTATGCCCAACGTCCTAGCAAAGCCATAATGCCGGTACCAGCTAACATACAACACAGTGCATATGCGAGCTTCCCTAGAGATGCCTTCTGCATATCTTGGTTAAATAGGAACTCGTGCGCCATCAGCTACGGTGTTGGGTTAGACCAAGGTTAGGAGAAAGACGACGAAGATGTCTCTACCTCTACTAGGCCAGTGTACAGCAAAATCCCTGCGCTCAAAGAATCCATCACACCGCTGACAATGGATGCCGTTGTGCTATTGGGATTGTAGGTGTTACGGATTCCAAGGCCTACTGCAATCCCAATCGGCGTCGTGATGGCATATAGAAAGGCAGCGCAGAAGGGGACGTAGTTATACTGCGGCGGCAGTCGCATGAACGCCAATCGAGACCCGACTCCCAGGCCCTCGAACATCTCTTGGAAGCACCGTTAGTCATATTGTTTTGTTTTACGAGCCTGACAAAGACTCACGATGAAAGATGATCACAACGAAAAGCACTACAAAATTCGGGTCCACAGCGAGCGTTAATCCAATGAGCAGACTATATGATAGCCATCAGTATTAGTTTGCTCGTAAATACGGAATAGACATTTACCTGTGCAGCAGAACGCCAAACTCCAAGATGAAGATACCGATGACCTGCCCTGCCGCAGTATCATCAAACTGACCTAGTTGTGATGACTCAGGATCAGTCAACGTAGATTTCTCATCTTGAGATGGGCCTTCCGGACCGTGGGCGGCATGTGAACCGATTCCATGTCCGTGGTGATCTATACAAGTTGTTTAGAATGCATGGGTAGCGAGGCCATATACGTACCATGCTTAATTCCGATTTTAGCCAACTTTGCAGCTCCTACACGGAAGGCAATAATTTCTACGATGAATATTGAAAAGAGACTGAGCATCGCAAATGCGAGGGAATATGGCTAGTATCGTGAATTTATCAAGAGTAGATTGACGGGACGAAGAATTTAGACACACATATATCTGCCACGCCGGCGACAAGCATGGCGATCCGAGTTCACTTATACCAGATGCCAATAGGTGAATGAAGGCAGTGGCGATCTGTACAAAAGGTGAGGAGAGCTGCGCGTCGTAAACCAAGTAACTCACAATAACTCCAGAGCCAAAATATTTAGCAAACCTACGGGCTGGGTAAGGAGACTGTAGACAGGAAGAAGGGACGAAGACGGACTCGAAGACGGGCGTCGGCACCTTGAGCCATCTGGTTTTCTTTGCAAGCACTGGGAAGAATGCACCGAAGCCAGAAGTGGCAAGGATCACGAAGACAGAGGCAATCCGCAATGAGGTATACGTATCTGCACCACCGCCAGTTCCGCAATCCATAGTAGAGGACATGGTCGTGAGCGACGCGGAGGATGGGAGTAGATCATTGAACAGGGTTTGCTCATTTATGCACGGTGAGGGGTCCCTGAGAACAGTGACTGTGAGGGTCCTCACTTGATCTACGGAGAGATATAAATTAAGGACGCCAGTGTGGAAGAGCTGGTACCCTCCCAGTCATGCGTTGACTTTTCGAGACAGCGGGGTAAGCCGTGATATATACACATCAAGTTATAGCGGTGTGCCTCGTGCTTAAAACACACTTGGACGTTATCGATGAGTTCCCATCTCCAGGCCTAAACTAGCGCGCTTCTTGACCCAGACTCTTCGAGAACTGGCCAACTTCATCTGCAAGAGCATGTAAATGCGACGCAGGAGTCGCCAAAATATGTGCTGCGTAAAAGGTCAGCTTCATTGCGATGCGACTGTTTTGGTGGCGTGCAATGGTGGAAGGGGAGACGCCAGAGTTGAGGAGTGAGCAGACATCGGATATCGCCATGATTGTTGTCGCAAACGGGTGGTCCGCCGGCAAATTCGTCTTTCTTCCTTGCTCTCCCAACGGATCCTCTGCGATGGTGACCCGTCGAGGTCGGACGAGTTTTTCAACGTCTTCCAGCAGTAGACACATAGACTTATTGTGTATGCTTCCCTATTCTACGTCAACGAGATCCAGTCGGGTCTGACTAGCTGCCAGCTTACTGGGTCCGCCCGTGACCAAAACGAGATCACCGCATCCGTCAGGCACACATGTCGCAATGTCGATTTGTGATCAACAAGGAATGGGACATATTGCGATAATATCTGACGTGCCTCATTTTGATCCTGGGAATCGTTTGCGGTCGTAGCCAGTGGAGATATGGACAGATGTCGAGTAACGTAGGCATACGCGAGACTATAACCCGGTTGCTCGTGTCAGCCCAGTAGTGAGAAACATATGGCACATACAACAGTTCACATATATTGTACAGTAATATCCCACGGGAAGTTTGGTTCACGAGGTTGGTTGGGACAACCATGAGGTCCGGTTTCACACCGTAAGCGACGCGGGCCGAAGGTGATGGTCGATCACCATCGATAATGGCTTCCCACCATGGCAATTTTCTGATCTTCTGGAGCTCCGTGCTTTGCAGAAGCTCCTGCGCCAGCCCGCTCGACGGGTCCTTGAGCGCACCGAAGAACTTGTCCCTCTCCTGTTTGGTCAGTAGCCGAAGCAAATCATCAGCCGACGCAGAAGCTAGAATATCATCATTCGTTTGGAGTAGAACATGCAGAGGACGACCCACATATATCTATCTCGGAAAGACGATGCGCAAGAGTATCTTCCTCGTTTTCTTCATCAGAATGACGAGATAACCGATCCTCGTCTTCAGCACTCTGGTCCTCTATCCGCTTGAGTAACTCGATTGTCTTGTTTCTGTCTTCCTCCGTTTTTGAGGACTCCGACTTGATGCATATCTCGATCTCTTTCCGATAAAACATTTCGGAGCACCGAGAATGTGACTTTTTTTGAACCTTAACAAGGTTACAAAAAATGCGTAGCAGAAAGCATACCTCCGATCGAAAACAATTCAAGCTGCAGTAGAAAAGATTGCATGATGGGCATGTGTACCTAGATATTTGTCTTCGACAACTTTGAGAGCCGTCTGATCAGTGAGAGTCCACTCAGGTGATAGTATGACGCACATGCCACAAAACTCCCCGCTTAAACCGCAGACTGGCTCATCCGATTCACGAGTCTTGATTGCAGGCGTGGTCATGATGAGAGCCAGAGACCCAGTTCGATTGGCCGTGTACTGATTGCAGGCAGATCAGTGGATATTGACGTGAAAAATATTAGAGGATGCAATTTCGCAGTGGTGACTCTGCAACTCCAAGTCGGACCGGAGTCGCTTTGCCCAAAATGGCTAGACAAGGAGTTATAGGCTGGTCTACTACTATCACTCATAAAAAACTCAACATTTAGTACAACCATGACAGATACTCGGTTGGCTGATGCAAACTCGACTTTTTCATCGCTCTCTCATGTCCTCGATTCCCGCATTTTGCGGGCGCTTGCTGATATGGGCTTTGCAAGACCCACTTTGGTACAAGCAAAAGCTATTCCCATCGCTCTCGAGAACCGAGACATACTCGCAAGGGCGCGTACTGGAAGCGGAAAGACTGCTGCGTACTGTATTCCCGTTCTACAAAAAATTCTGAGTTCGAAAGCTGTAAGTCCCCATGGCACATCTTCTCCACCTCTGCGGCTAACGGAGACCGGCTTGACTGCCAGACCCTATCTTCTGTGGATTCCTCATACCAAGTCACTCGAGCCTTAATCCTCGTTCCAACTCGGGAGCTTTCAGAGCAAGTACATTCTTGTTTGCGGAGTCTCTTGGCGTATTGTGACAAAGAAATTGCCGTATCAAATGTTGCGAGTGGTGCTACGTCTCACGTACAACGGTGTGCCCACCGACACCATGCGAGTTAGGCGTGTTCTCATTTACTCCCATAGTGCCATACTGGCAGACAAACCTGACATCGTTGTCGCGACTCCATCACGTGCATTGGGACTCCTTCAATCCAAAGTATGTTGGACTGTCTCCATCAAGATTCGCGTCTCATCTGTCAACAGACGCTCGTGCTGTCTTCCCTCGAATCACTGGTCATCGATGAAGCCGATCTCATATTATCATATGGTCATGATGAAGACGTCCGCCAAATATTCGGAGGGGGCTACTTACCCACCATCTACCAGTCTTTCTTGATGAGCGCTACGATGACGGATGACGTAGAGACCCTGAAAGGTCTCGCTCTACGCAGCCCTGTTCGTTTCTCTCTCGGATCGCCCTTGAGGTTACTCACCCTTCCTCCTCTTAGGCCATATTGAAATTAGAAGAGGGCGACGAAGATACACCTTTACTCACACAATACTTCGTCCGGTATGCCGATCGTTAATCTGGTTATGCCATCACCACTTAGCCCATGGTTGAAAGATGCTCCGAAGTCGACAAGTTTCTCCTTGCCTACGTCATCCTCAAACTGCGCCTCATCAAAGGCAAATGCATTCTCTTCGTCAACGACGTAGACCGTTGCTACCGTCTCAAATTATTCTTGGAACAATTCTCGATCAAGAGCTGCGTTCTCAATTCTGAACTCCCCCTCAACTCCAGGCGAATATATTTTTCTCTTATCTCATTTTATCCACTTCTGCTCATCTCTTCGCTAGATACCACACCGTACAGGAATTTAACAAAGGTGTTTACGACTATATCATCGCTACAGATGAGAGCAGTGGGAAAGCCGAAAGAGACAGCGATAATGAGCAAGAAGGCGAAGCAGGACTGCAAAACAATATCTCTGTTCCAGAGGACAGCGGTTAGTAATCAACCAGTTCGCTTATAGCCATCATAATACGACCCCGACAGAGAAAGCTACCCCGGCTTCAAGATCCTCTACACTTGAAACCTCATCGCGGAAACGTGAACGGTCCTCCTCTCCGCAAGCCTCGGGCCCTTCCCAGTCTGTCAAGCGCAAGAAAAAGAAAACATCGGACAGGGAATACGGCGTTACTCGCGGTGTTGACTTTCTGGATGTGGCTTGTGTGATCAACTTTGACCTTCCATCGTCTTCGAGAGCATATACGCATCGCGTTGGACGGACAGCCCGCGCCGGCCGCACAGGAATGTCACTCTCCTTTGTGGTTCCCGAGGAGGAATGGGGTAAAAACAGGGTTGTAGGTTGCCTCGGGAGTTCAAAAAATGACGAGGTCGTGTTTGCCAAGATTGAGAGAGAGCAGGTTGGCAGGGGGAAGACGATCAAGGAATACAAATTCGATATGCAACAAGTTGAGGCATTCAGATACAGGATGGAAGACGCCCTACGTTCTGTGACCCGGAGTAGTATCAAGGAGGCACGAATAAAGGAGTTGAAAGCTGAGATTCTCAATTCTGAGAAACTCAAGGTGCGTACAAGCATTCTGTACGCTTGTCTCTGAAATTTCTCACCGGGCGCAGGCACACTTCGAGGATAACCCATTAGATCTTGAATATCTTCGGCACGATAAGCCATTACATCCCATGAGGATCCAGGCACACATGAAACATGTGCCCAAATATCTTCTGCCTCATATGGCCGCAGGTGTTAACACGCATGAGGGAGACACCACTACGTCGCATTCGTCTAGACCTAAAGTTGGCTTTGTATCTTTCAAAAGATCGTCTAATTGGCATCGAGGACGAGGGCGAGGAGGTAGGGGCGGAGGTAGGGGCGGATCGCAGAGTGGAGGCAAGAAAAAATCAGACCCTCTGAAAATATTTAGATGACATGGGCAGTAAATATACTATGTCCACTCGTACACCTTATAGATTTGTGCTCTTAGGTATATTTCTGCGTTCACTGAGACGGTACTCAAATTGCGGCTCCTTCTTCCCATCCTTTGGAGCGCTCGACTGCGCGCTGCCATGCCGTCCAGGCCTTGTCCCTTTGGACCAACGAAGTGCGGGGTGCAAACTCTAAACAACCCTTGGTATTAACCTCAGCCAGTGTCTCCGGTCTTGATAGGTCCCATCCGAATAGGCGAATAGCAGCCCCAGCCAGCAAAGCAGACCCAAGCGCCGTCGACCTGTCCATCACCATGGTGAATATTTAATTACGTTGATCGGGTATCGATACTTACTCCCTCATCTCGGGTCTAATGACCTCGAAGCCTCCAATGTCTGCCAAGATTTCCATACACGCGTCTCCGTTTGTCATCCCTCCGTCCACCTTGAGATGTTTGAGGTCGGTCGAGGAGTCTAATTTCATACTCTCTAATATGGCTCTTGTCTGAAAGGCATTGGCTTCTATTGCTGCGCGCGCAATGTGTGCGGGGGTGGTATACGATGATAAACCTTTGCACCATAAACAGTCAGCTTGAATCTCGAATCCTGGGAATCGTGTCCTCATACCGATAATTAGCCCGGCAGCACCAGGGTCCCAGTAAGGTGCCAGCAGGCCAGAAAATGCAGTCACGAAATACAAACCGCCGGTATCAGGAATGGATCGCGCCAGGTCGTTGATTTCACTTGCAGACTTGATGAAACCCATGGAATCACGCAGCCTGAAGGCAGTTAGCAATTGTTTGTTACAGATAACTCGCAAGGCAAACCATTTGATGGCACTTCCTGCGACACCAACTACATGATCGCCAATTATTCAGTCAAGAGATGACAGCCGATAAGATGATTGGCCGCTTACCGCTGCCCTCCAAGGCATACACAGGGGCTGTTCCAGGACCGGGTTGGTACGCAACCTAACCAAAGTCTCAGTACAGGATGCGGACTCACAACAATGGCAATTACCGTGCTCAATAACCCGTGACTGCTCTGAACAATTTCTCCTCCCGTGCAAAATAGCAGAAATGCCCCGGTTCCATAAGTACATTTTGCCTCCCCTACCTTCAAACATTTGTTTCCGACGAGTGCACCCTGTTGATCGCCGACCAGGCCACCGATGGGCACACCTTTCAATGGACCATCTGCGATGTTTCCATAGACTTCTGAGGAAGACACAAGCTTCGGGAGAATAGATGACTGAAGGCCGAAAAATCGGAGCATTCTATCATCCCATTCTAACGTACGGAGATTCATAAGGAGGGTTCGCGACGCATTCGTCACATCTCCAACGTGGATACCCCCAGTCGGCCCTCCAGTCAGGTTCTACACCAGTCTGCACATCACTCATAATCCAAAAAGAGATATGGTATCACTTACATATGCGACCCAAGATTCCACAGTCCCAAACAGAAGGTTACCCTCGGTATGGGCCTTTTCAACATCTGGATAATTGTCGATCATCCACCGCAATTTGATGGCGGAGAAATAAGTCGACAGTTTCAACCCAGTTCTGATGAAGTACCATGGGTGAGAGAGTCGGGAGGACAGTAAACAATCTTACATATCTCGCAAGGCATTGATACCCTCATTTCCTTTCTTGAATTGACCTGCTGCGACTTCAAGCCCAGTGTCCGCGAGCACTTTTTCGTAATGGGCTACCGTGTTTTTTGTCCTCGAGTCAGTCCACACGATAGCTCTGCACAACGGCTTTCCGGTCCTACGGTCCCATGCCACGGTCGTTTCGCGTTGATTCGTGACCCCTTTGATATGGATATTGAGATGACGCAGACAAACATGAAAAGTGCACCGAACGAACCTATCACCTTGACGCTTTCTTTAGCCCAGCCATCGCTCTCCAAGTTTGCACAAGCATCAGCGATACAGGCCTCTGATACTTGTTGTATTTCATCGGCATCATGCTCGTGCCATCTATAGAGGTGGTCGGAAAACTCAATCCATTGGGTATCAGATGTCGCAACTCACCCGGGGTTAGGATAGTACTGAGGGAACTCGGCTTGAGACTGAGCGACGATATTTGCGTATCGATCAAAGATGATGAACCTAACTGAGCTGCAGTCGGCATTCATCATAATCAGCGTCACGGCCAGACGATCGCGACCTCGAGCCGCAAGCTCACGTTGTTCCACAGTCCAAGGATCCTACAAATTCGCCTTGCTTGAGGGCGGCCATGGCGGGAATGAAGAACGAGCGTCTACGAATTGAACGAGTTGCCTTATAGCTCGTAGTGCGGGCCTTCGACTCTATACAAAGGCGGGCTGAGATAGAAGTTTGTTGACCTGCTGACCAGAATCATGTGTGTCACGCGTACTTGAATTCCAGTCAGGCGATCTTAAAAAGTCCTGCGCAGCAAAGCGTAACAATTCTAACCGCGAAGTGGTGACTCCGAAATAGAAAAGTGGCTATACAATGCTGTTATACATGTCTTCCCTTCTCCGATTCGGTCCAGGCGAATACGGGAAGTGGGTGAGCTTCAGTATTGAATACCCATTCCTCTAACGGGAGAATATCATCATCCAAGAACAAAAGGTAGAGATATTTAAGTGTCTCAGCCAGGAAGTAGCTAACGTCAAGTCATGATGAGATCACGCAACTCGGCCCATTTGAATGCTGACTAACCTTGGCATAGTATCTAATTGAATGGGATACTTGGATTGGACTCTGTCCACACTGGCGTATCCTGAAGGAGTCCTGGCGAGGCGCTCAATAGCCTGGAAGACATCCCAACCTCTATGCCGCCATTTAACGTCTCCAGTCGTCCGCCATAATATGTAAAACGACTCAATTGTCTGTCGAAGAATCTTAGTATCCCATCTCAAAGGGAACAGTATTGGTCACCTCAGGCCGCAGATAATAAGCTGTATTCCTGATGCTATAATCTCTTGTGATAGCATCGAGTTGTTTCTCTCTCGTACTCTTTGCCTTTGGATTCCCGACCCATGGGTGTTTGTCCCCCACGCCCGGTGGCGAACCGCGCTGACCACTTGCTTTCCACTTCTGCATCGCATCGATCCACTTGGTTGCTCCGGATTTGCCAAGACGCATAGTGACGGTCTCTGGTCCCAGTCCCGTGGGTTGATCCGCGTATGAAAGATAACACATTTGCGCAATACCCTTGGCAGCCCAGATATGTAGGTCCGCGAGGTCAAAATCCGCAAGAGCTTCGTACTCCTGACGCTGTTCTGGAGGGAGGTCGTTGCCGAGTTGTGTAATATTGATTCCGACGGACTCGAGGTTATTTGGGGAAAGGAGGTGCGCTCCTAACGCCAGTAGACCGGGGAAGAAGCAAGACAAATGTTCGAACATGTGCGAGGTTGCGGTCTTGTGCTCGCGGGTTGTTGAGTCTGTAACGTAGAGTAGCTGGCGATGAGGGGTAACATAAAGGAGATTGTTGATAACGTGAGCGGTGAATCTTAGGTCTACGGGAAGCACAGTCAGGACGAAATGCTGAATAGTAGAGGGAGAACCTAACACATTTCAAGATTAGCTTTATCTGAGCGTGCAGTGAGTAAAAACTGCTTGAGGGTATATTCATGAGCACTATCAGCAGCGGCTCCAACGGATAGGCGAACTGTCGAGGTCAGATATCAGTCAGCTCCAAGGGTTGCTGATACGGGTCACGCACGGTTTGTAGGCTTTCCTTCACGAAGGTTCCAAGCGGTTGGATACATGCCTCCCGATAAACTGAGATTAGCGTTGTAGAAAATATTGGTGACCGTTGTAGCCTATCGCAATACTGTCAGGCTACGAAAGAACAATTGACAAGATAACACCGACACGATCAATGTGCGCTTTCTTTCCTGTGATTTTGCCTAGATATGCATATTCCATCTGGAATGATGCGATTTCGGCAAGCATACCAGTACTCGACTGTGCTACAGGATGCTCACTGGAAGGGGATGTCAAAAACAGGACACCAGAAGGAATGTAGAGCATGCATACTTGTAAGTGTCCACTGCAAAATGGGGAAATCCGCTTGGGGTCTTAAATGCTGGCGAAAGTCTGGTTGCGAGTTGATCTGCTTTGTCTCGCCAAATATCGTCCGCGGATAGAGCGTAAGCAGACAAAAAGCCACCTAGATAACGAATGACCGTTTCGAAGAAAGGCACGTTGGTATTCTGGGGCAGTAAGTCATGCAGCACGAGCGACCTGGGGAGGACATACATCAGGCAAAGAAAAGTTGGTGGCCATGATCATGGGGATGGTGCGCTTGTACTCGTCCTCGAGCCCCATGAGAAGCATTGTGTCAAGAGAATCTACGGCGGTAACGCCCCAGCCATTGAAGCTAGGGATGCCCCCATCAGCGTCGTCCTTTGGGTACAACGGCAGGCTTACTTATCGATGGTCGTGTTCGAGATGGGTTGGAGTTCGTCATGGGGAAACGCGTGACGCTCGTAGCCATGGTAAGCGTGCAAGAATGCACTCTTCACTTGGGCTGCCCTGTCGGCCCATATTTCCTCGGACTCTGCAGGCCAGAAGAAGACGTCCTCCTGAGCCTCGTAAAATCGGAGCGATCCACTCTCCGAGAAACTGCTGTGATAAAGGGTCCACAATGCTACCGAGACTGCGAACACGAACACGAGATGGCGAATGGAGATGCTACGACGGGGGATGCGAGCACCCAGAACGCAGTGGAGAGTGCTCAGAAACGCCATGGACGGCACTGAGACCGCGAGTAGCTAGCATTTCAATCCCGTCGTGGGAAATGAATGGCGTCCAACCGGAGATGCGGCTCTACACCGCAGTGACTGCCACCACCACCACTACGCTCGCACTACACTCGACGGCGCCGTTGACGAGGTCTTATTGAATGTACGGAAGAAATTAATAGTACTCCTTTGGCGAGGCTGAGTTTGAAATCTGGAAATATTCAAGGAAACGGCGAGGATTGCAAGAAGCCAAAGGCCCCATGTCGAGCTTCGACAAGGTCGTCAAATTGGCTTGCAAGCCGAAACCTGCCCCTCCAAAACCAAAGGTAGCATGCGAACTCTACCCTCGAGTCTCCCTACTAACCCACAACCATTCCTTAGTATTTAGATCCCATCATAGCCGCTACCTGGGACGAAGATGGTGCCGTTCACGACGTCTGCAAGGCCCTCGTCCCTCGTCTGCGAGAACCAAATGCCATAGTGCGCAACGAGTCCCGTTAACCTCGTCTTACACCACCTCACCTGTGGTCGCACAGGTCGTATTCAAGGCCTTGATCGTCTTACACACGATGATTCGCAATGGAGCGACCGACAATGTGTTGTCTCACCTTTCCTCTTCAGAGGTCCTACGTTTACGCAATGTTTCTACCGGAAATTGGGAAGGTAACTGAACCCTCCCCTTGTCACCACCCCCTCACAGGCACTCACCCCCGTCGGCATAGGATACAACGCACCACAGAATATGCAACACTACGCACTTTATCTGGACTCCCGCATACGTGCGTACCGTGAGCTGAAACACGACGCAATCCAAGTACAGGCCGAGACGAATCGTGACATGCGCCTCAACAACTCGATCGAAGAAGACATGGCATACACCACCGCTCCCCCGCCGTCCAAATCCTCATCCACTAAATCTAAAGCTCCTCAGAGAAGCAAGTCAATTATGGGTCGCAAGCTTCGCGTCATGACGGTGGAAAAGGGCTTGCTCAGAGAAACAAAGACAGTGCAGAAGATGATCGACTCGTTGGTGGAGTGTCGAGTGAGCTTTAACATACCGCTCAAAATGCCTTCGCTCATGAGACATCTATATTCAGTTCTATCTAGACGATCTGGAGGATGAACTCACTATCACCGCTTTGAGGATGCTTGTCAAGGATCTCCTTATCCTGTTTCAAGCAGGTAACGAGGGTGTGATCAACGTGCTTGGTAAGGACCGACTCTACAACTGACTCTATCATACTAAACGATCTTAAGAACATTATTTTGAGATGTCCAAATACGATGCGGAAGACGCCCTAAGCATCTATCGCAATTTCTGTGGGCAAACCGAGAGAGTCGTCGAGTACCTTGGTGTTGCCAAGAAACTACAAAATCTCTTAAACGTTCCAATACCAAACCTGAAGCATGTACGTTCAGGAGTCAAGTTTCTTTTGGAAATAATGGAAATAATGTTAATGAAACGACAGGCCCCTGTTTCTCTTGCAAGCTCGCTTCAGGAATACCTCGACGACCCAAAGTTTGAGCAAAACAGGCTTGAGTACAAGGCAAGCAAAGGAGCCGGTCAAAATTCCAAGGATCGCAATGGTGCCCCTTCGACTCAAGTACCCATAGGTATCTACATTTCCGTCGTTTACATTCAGAATCTGTTCATGTTTGCCCAAGATACCCCCGGGAACTCGACGAACACTAAAATATCGATGAAACCTCCATCTCCCCCTCCTTCTGGTATTAATAACAAGCCCGCTGTCAATCATGCGGTGGCAGACTTCTTCAGTTCCATTGAAGAGGAACAAACGCCTATTGGTTACCCTGGGACTGTCAAGTGAGTCTCGCTCTTGTAGTGTTTGTCTTTTCGTAACATGATATCCAGCTCCACGGGCAACCAGTTCCAGCAACAGATGATGGCGCACAACCCTTTCATTCAGCGGCAGATGACTGGTGCTCTTGCTTCTCAGCCGTTTGGTGGCCAGGTACAGGTTCAATCTACAGGCTTCCCACCTTCAGTACCATTTCAATTTGCCCAACCATTTCAGCCGGCACAGTCGTCATCGCCGTTCCTGGCCAACAGTTTTACTATCCAACCACAAGCGGGCCCTCAGCACCGGCCGTTCTCTACATTCGTTCCCCAACAAGCGACCGGCATGCAATCCGGACAAAGTACCGGATTTCTACAATCTCAACCCACCGGTGCAAATCCCTTCCGCCAAAGTGTGCTCGTTCCACAAGCAACTGGAATGCTCACGTTCAACAGCAATGGGATGACGTCAATGCCCCCACCGCAAACAGATTCCCCCTTCCAGATGACGAGTAACCCGCAATTACAGTTCCCCGGGCAACCTATGGCTCAGCAAGTGCCAGTTCGACAACCAATACCATCAAGTACCCAACCGGGGCTTAAAAACACATCGTCAGAAGTACCTACACGGCCTGCGTCCACCCCGCTCACGTCATCTGCGTCCGCTCCTATTGCACAGCCTATAAAATCACACCAGACGGGCTCGCGCAATCCTTTCGGTGTTCCGGTGACTCCGGTTCCACCTGTTCCTAAACCACCTACCCTTTTGGAACTTTCCATGGGCTTCGGGCGGCTAGGTATAGATGGTAGCCAATCGACACCTGAATCGCACGCGACTGCTGCCACTAGTTCCCAAGTTCAAAGTACCACCATGGCAACGACAGGATCAACCTTCTCATCTGTGGCGTCCTCGTTCGCATTCACGAACAAACTTGAAGAAAATGCTTTCTCACCTACTAGCGATCTGAACCATTTTGGTTCGTACCCACCCAATCCTCAAATGACTCCCACAACCACGGGCCGCAAGGCCTCGGATTCGCTCTTTTCTCTTCCATCTTCCCAACCTAGTGTTTCTTCGCATGCTCCCTCGAATTCGATAACCAGTCCCGTCAAAACCCACGCTACTGGTTTCGCTGGAGTAAAGCCGTTCAAACCCACTTCCAGCTTTGGCGCTTCGCTGCTAGAATCACTGCCCCCCATACCTCAATCTGGCACTACGACACCTGATCCGGGTGCGCAAACGACCAATCATTCGTCTACTCCTTCACTACCCGCGAACCTTGCGCTCCATGGATATGCGTCTAGTATGGGCAAAGAAGGCAACGCACCGGGGAGCGTAAACGCCCAGCCGACGGGTATGCCCCTCCTGAGAACGAATGGAGGATCTATTCCTGGTGTTGGTCTCCGTCCCCAAGCTACTGGGGCTCTTGGGGCTGCGAATCCGTTCCGGGCGACCATGTTTGCTGCAACATCTGCTGCCCCCCCTGTAAATGGCGTGTCAAGCACATTCGCGTCCTCCGCATCGACACCGCCGTTTGGAGGGCTCACCAATGGTCCTGGTGTATTGCCTGCGTTTAATACTGGGTTTGGAAATAATGCATTCAGTCGGTCTTTCACCCACGACAGCAGCTCGACTGTGCAGCAGCAAAATGCGGGGGCATCCTTGATTTAGGCTTTTCCTACTTAGAGCCCTTCCTTTATCTTATGTATCATCTTGTTCACGCTCCTTTGCTGTCCCCCTCTTCGAAGTCAAATGGATTCTCGTTCTTTGGATTGCACTTTTTCCCCCCACAAGGTCATCTTCGGTGTCTTTGGTTTGAGGATGCTCGATACTGATTTCTTTGGGTCACGCTATTCTCGTCACTTCTCCATTCTAGTGTAATCTTTACTCTTGATACCCTCACCTCTTGTACGCTACGCTCTACGACCTCACGGAACTGGGTACATATCCAAATATCGCGTGACACTCGTAACCAGATGCAAATATCACTGCCGCGTCCGATTGACGCGTCCCAGGCGCACCACTTGAAGTTAACGCTGACCAGTACTTACACCTTGTCTTTGACGAACATCGATGGCATCGTAAGTCCATATTGCACTTGCCGTGCACGATCCTCGACTCATGTGCCACGTCAGTGGGAGTTCACTACCCACAAACACTCCAGCTGGCGCCGACGCGTCTCCGACTACGATGACCGTCGAGACTGCGCTCGAACACGCTCGACGCGCATTTGCGCTCAGCAAGTACGAACAAGCGGTAGAACACTACGCCACCGCGCTCGAGTTGCAGTACGCCATTTCACCCCGCACCAGCAACGTCTACTGATCGATTTTTTTCATGTGATAGGACGAAGAAATACGCCGAAGACGCGCCGGAGTTGGCAGATTTGTATGTCTTGTATGGAAAGGCGCTCTTGGAGAACGCGATATCGCAAGCGTCGGTGTTGGGGAAGGAGCCCGAGCCTGGTTCACAGGGCGAGGAGGAGAAACGTAAGCTGTTGCTCTCGTTCTCGTCTGAGCACTATCTGACGTATGGTTTTCCGTTCATAGGGCCAGGAAATGGACCTATTTTGGACTTTGGAGACGAAGGGGAGGACGAGGGTGACGAGGACGGGACGGTCGATCTTTTGGGTCAAGCGTCCAAGGAGCTCGAAGAGGAAAGCGAAGAGGAAGACGAGGGGGAAGAAGGCGAACCAGAAGACGACTTCAATGCTGCTTGGGAAGCCTTTGAACTCGCTCGTGGCATATACGAAAAGCAGCACGACGAAGACGACAAAGTGAAGCTGAAGCTCGCAGACACATATATCGCGCTCGGTGACGTGTCTTTGGAAACTGGTGCGACTTTTAGTGCTGCACCGTTGCGGGATCGTTGATGCCTATTCTCAGAGAAGTTTGACCAGGCGATCACGGACTACTCCGCTGGTCTTGCCCTCAAGACCGATCTTTTGCCCACCTCCTCGCGGCAGATCGCCGAGGCTCACTTTAGGCTGGGTATCGTCCTTGATCTGACTTCTGGACGGCTCTCGGACGCCATCATACACGCAGAGAAGGCGCTTGACAGTGTCCTGGAGCGAATTCAGGAAGTGAAGGATGGGCTTGACGGCAAGTTGCCACCCGCCCCCGTTGTGGAGGGAGGCCAGGACAAGAAAGGGAAGGGGAAAGGGAAAAGTACACCCTCCCAGTTGGAGCCCGGAGACCTCGTGCAGAATATGTCAAAGCACCAAATGGAAAACGAACTAAAAGAGCTGGAGGGTTTGAAAGAGGAACTTGCATTGAAGGTGGGTCAAACCGTAGTGTAATAATAATGACATCCTGGCTAACTAATTTTCCTGTAGGTCGAAGAGCTCAAAACAACACCGAAGGCGCCGACGGAAACGGCTCCCGCCCTGGCTGCAAAAGTACTTGACCAGGAGCTCAACACAATGTCAATAGCCGTGCCCGGCCAGCCAGCCGTTGTCCACGATCTGACTTCTCTGGTGAAAAAGAAGAAAAAAGCACTCGAGAACGAGGGTGGTGCAAAACGAAAAGTCGACGATGACGATACGAGTCCCAGAACGAAGAAGGTCAAGCTAGAGAATGACAATGACATATCGTCGTGATACTTTTGACTCGTACACTAAAACACTCAAAATGGGACACCGGACGGTTCTATTGGAGTATGCTTATATGCTTTCTTGCCCTCTCCCACTCCGAATTCCCCTACGACATGACCTTTTTTGTCTGTGGACCGCATCATATATTTATAGATTACCAACCCCTCAAGCCCCACTGGACCTCTTGCATGTATCTTTCCCGTACTAATGCCGACCTCGGTGCCAAACCCATACCTA